>PVJH01036095.1:0-19069 GCA_004026705.1 Nesogale talazaci | reverse complement strand
TAGTTTTATTCAAGTCTCTTTCAAATGCACATGTATCACTTGAGTCACTCAAAAGTCGTGTGTGGTACATTCAAGGTTGTATTTGCACTGCAGTGCATTTGTTTTAGCTTCCACAGCAACAACTTGAACTGCACATGGTCCATTGACGGTCGGTTGTCAGTCAGCCCACGACTTGATTTTAGTGGCTGCTCTTGAGCTTCTTCATCTTCTGATCTCACAGATGTTGCCATGTTGATTTCTGCATGTTCCATCTGCGGCAGTCTGTGTGTATAATCAGCATTTTTGTTCTTGAGTAAATGTATTGCTATGAACAAGTTTTTGGTCTTGTAAAATTCTATTATATGTTTTCCAGTTTTGATCCTACCACGAATATGATACTTTCCAATTCTTCTTCCTTCGTTTTTGATTCAAACTTGTGCATTCCAATCACCAATCGTTATCATTGCTTCTTTTTAATTTTTTCATCAATGCTTCTTAATTGCATGTGTGCTCACTTTCAGACTGAAGTACTTTGGTAGAGTTCTTCAATCTTTTTCTCACTAGTTTAAGATGCTGGTGCATAAATTTGTTTGTTTGTTGTTGTTGTTGTTGGCATCACTGCCTCTGGTGGTCGTGGGTGCTACCCAGCCACTGCTGGGTTTGAAATGCCAAGCCCATGGGCTGCAGTTTCACACTCAATCACTTACGCCACCGGGGCTCAGCCCTGGTGCATAAATTTGTAATGATTCAATTACCGTAAATAGCACACAGCATTTTGCTTCAAGATCTATCTCAAAATGTTCTTTTTGATCATGAATGCAGCACCAGTTGTTCTGATTGTGTCATCACCAACATAATAAACTGTATGGACTTCTGACTGAAAAGAGTGCGTGTCTGTCCATTTCAGCTCACTGACACCTAGGATCTTGATCTTTAGACATTCAATTTTGTTTTGGATGCCTTCCCATTTTCCTAGACTCATACTTCATGCTCTCCAAGTTCCATTTATTAGCATATTTTTGCAATTCTTTCTTCTCATTTAATTTGTGCCTCATGAGCAAATGAAGGTCCCTCAGACTTTTATCCCACCGATTGGTTCCATTCCTGCCATTAGAGTGACTCTACTTTGAGAAAACAGCTTTTCCTCGGTGATAGTTTGAGTGATTTCTGACACCTCTGAAAAGGCTTTGCTCCTATGCATTAGGCTTCTGTATCTGACAATGTTTCTTGCTCTGGTGGCTAATTCCTACACATTAGACACCTTCTTCCTACTTCACAGGCTGTGCTTCACTGAAGCTCTGCTGGGACCAGTTCTCCTTAGGTGAACTTGCTGACATTTGCAATGCCAGTGACAAATCTTTCAGCATCACAACAACAGATAACCCATGACAGTGTGATAAACTGACAGACATATTTTATGTTTACTTAAATTGGCTTACCCTGAAATAAATATCATGTCCATTTTCATTTTTAAAGTACATAGATACATTTACATATATAGGCTATTATAGCATGTTCTTGTTTTTATTCTTAAATATTTGATATAATCCTATTAACACATTGAATAATAATAATAATAATAAGCTGTAATTTATATTTAAGTTTTTGTTAATTTGTTTTGTACCATTGTAAAATAAATTTGCTAAATAATTACTATATACCCATAGAAGGAATCTGACTTTAAATCTATTTTATTTATTTATTTTTGTGGGGTATCACTGCCCTCTGGTGGTCCTGGGAGCAACCCAACCTGGACTGCTGCTGGATTTGAACCACCAGGCCTGTGGGCTGCAGTCCTGCACTTAACCACGATGCCACCGGGGCTCAACCCTTAAATCTATTTTAATGACATCAGATATAAACAAAATTACTTGAGTGGGCCTGAAGTCCCGGTGGCGTAGTGGCTGTGCACGGGACTGCAGCCCACTGGGATGGAGGTTCAATTCCAGCAGTGGGGCTGGGCCTCCAACTCCCACCATCGGAGAGCAGTGATGCCCCCCCCAAAAAAAATTATTTGAGTGACAGGGAGGAAAGATCCTCTCATTACAGCAGGCAAGTTTATTGCATAATAGAATTTCTATCCATGCCCTCTGGGAAATTAAGTTGACAGAAACAAGTTGAAAATGCTATATGTTAGGATGTCTCATACATAAATCTTTTTTCCCAAATACCTAAAGTTTGCATACAATCTGCTTTTCAATATTTATCAAGGCTCTGACACTGTACATGGGAAAGGGGTTCATAGAACTTGAATGAAGAGGTAAATGAAGATAAGACTGTATAGTTTGGTTTTTATGCCAACATGGTACCTATAAGAAGATGTGGGTGGAGCTTAGCCTATAAACCAGATCCCAGCTTAAGGACATCATTTACAGGTGCCAAATTGATAAGTTGCTCTCAGGGGTCAGATCTCTTTCTCTCTCTCTCTTTCTCTCTCTCTCTCCTCTCTTCTTTCATGCTGGGTAGCCATGCTTAGATCTGAGCAAGCTCTCTGATGCATTAAAAAGACTTTGTACCCACAAGGCCTTGCACCCACCAGCCTATGATCATCCTGCATTCTTCACCATTGCATGTAGCTGCATGAATCTGAGAAGGATTTTTTGACTGGTATTGGATTTATGGACTAGAGCTAGACTGCTCTTGGATGTTTGTTTCATATATAATTATTTCTTGATATAAATCTCTTTCTTATACATGTATGTCTTTGAATTTGTTTTTCTAGTCAGCCCGACTTTATACAAAGGCAGAATCATTTTTCTTTTTAAGACAGGTCACTTTTCAATACTCTAGAAAATGAAAGAGGACTTGACATTTACTTCAGGGTCAACAAAGGGAAAAGCCACCACATATCCTTTCTATCATCTATATTTTAACACAGGGAATATTTCTAAGAGTGCTTGTGTTTGTGAGAAAAAGAATGAGACATATTTCTGTCATTACAGAATCTTTTTAATGATTTAATTGAACTGAAGATTTGTAATTTTAAAAGTGTTTATCAAGCTCAGCATTTTTATGTAACAACAACATAAGACAAGCTTGATATTTTTTTGTTTTGATTTTTTTGCGGGGGGCGCATCACTGCCTCTTGTGGTCGTGGGCACTACCCATTGCTGTTCCTGAGAGCCGCCGCTGGATTTGAACCGCCGAGCCCGCCGGCCGCAATCCCGCACTCAACCACTTACGCCACCAGGGCTGAGCCCCAAGCTTCATATTTTAAAACACATTTGTCTTTGTTATTTTTTGACTCTTAGTAACGTGTTATCATTTAACTTTTCCAAAGTTTGTGGAAAAATAGAAGTAACAGACACTGGTTCTTAACCTTCCTAGTGCCACGTCCATTTAATACAATTCCTTATGTTGTGCTGACCCCCCCTCCCACAACAATAAAATTCTATTTGCTGCTACTTCATAACAGTAATTGTGTTGCTGTTATGAATAGAGAGTCATGATCCACAGGTTGAGAACTGCTCTAACAGATCATAATTTTTTTCCATGTACTGTTTGCCATATAATAGTGACATGAGAAATAGAGGACTTTTTTCCATTGAGTACCAATCACTTTGCTAAATATATTGAAATGACATTATTTTATCTTCAAAGTGTGTAGCAGTAATAATTGTTCTAATTTTCCAAAGGCTTATAGTAATATTATAAACTAGATAACACTTACTTTATCACATAGCTAATTAATGATTTTATCTGAAATTGAATCATAACGACATATCCTCAGAGACTATGCACTGAACTTCTGTATTTTACATGTTTCCATTTTTAGTATGAGAGGCACATGAGCCCTGGTGGCCTCGTGGTTACACATTGGACTGCTAACTGAAAGATCAACAGTTCAAACTCACCATAAAGAAAGACAGGTAGTTTTCTACTCCCTTCAAGATTTACAGTCTCAGGAATTCAGAGGGGTAGTTCTGCTCTGCCACTACAGGTTGACATCCACTCAGTGACAGTGAGCTTTCTTTTCTTTTCAAATTATGATGAAATGCAAAAAATAATTTCTTTACTGAGACAAAGCTTGGTGCTTTTGTGGTAGGTGAAAACAGAAAAAAGCCAGCGATATCTTCCTTAATTCTGTCACAGCTTGAACCAGCAGGGTCATTCTGTATCAAGTATAATACAAATTACATTGATGAAAGACACATCAGAGAAAACAAGGATTTAGAAACTTCACAGATTTGAACAGGATAAGTGCCAGGAGACCTGTGTGATAGTTAAGTTTTTTGTGCCAACATGGCCAATAGGACTATGTAGAGTAAATTTTGTCACAGATTGACAGGAGGACAAAAAGATAAATGACTCTGCAAAGCCCTCCTCTATGTCTCTTGCCTTCCGATGATGTGACCAGCATGCTGCTGCTTTATCTAGTTTTCTGTCACAACCTTTGTACTACACTACCTCTATGCCAACCCAACCCTTGGATCTTGTCCTAGAGATGAGGCTCCTTAGATATCTGCTTTGCCATGTTCCTGGTGTATACATTGCTTGAGCTTGGGGCTAATGGATTCTGTGTAGCCTTCCATTGCTTGTGTTTGATATTCCATCAGACCTGCTTAACTAAGCTCTCAGACTGTTGCTGACTCACTATGCTGCAATACCCAGCTTCATTTCTATCCCCAGGATATATATAATTTTACTATTCCATTTGGGTTCTAAGCTTCACATTCTAATCATCGATAATTATCAATGCCTCCAGATTTTATGGTCCATCAATTTAAGACAGGAGATCTTGGTAGAATTCTACAATCTATAGATTGTGGTAAAAGTAAATTTGTTAATGTGGCTCATTTACCCAGGTCTTTATAGCACCAATCAAAGAATTTGGTGAGGTTTTGCAAATTGTGTCTGTATTGCAGTAATAGGCATCTTTGGCCAATTTTTGTTACCATTCCCCCCGACATTTGGAAGATTGCTATTTGGCCAATTACTGGAAGAGCTTCATATTTGCACTCAGTCCAAAGAAAGATAACCCAACTGGAAGCTAAAACTACAGAACAATATGACTAGTATCATTCCCATATAAAATGCGCTAGCACTCATCCAACAACAGTTCAAACAGTACATTGACAGAGATATTTCAGAGGTTCAGGTTAGATTTAGAAGGGGACAAAGGATATCACTGTTAGTGTCTGATCTCTCTAGGTACACAGCAGAAAATATCAAAAATGTGTATACTTGGATTTTTTTTAACATATCAAGGCATTCAACTGTGTGGATTAGAACACCTTGAAAATAATCAAAATTTCAGAAAATTTGTTGTGCTCCTATGAAAATCGTACATGGATCAAGAGATGAACAAAGGAATTCTGCATGGTTTAAAATCAGGATAGGCATGGGTTATGGTCACTGTACTTATTCAAATTGTATGCTGAGACAATAATCTGAGGAGCTGGATTATATGGTAAAGCATGCGGCGTCAGTATTGGAGAAAGATTTATTTACAGTGCCCTGGCAGCAGGTGACATAACCTTGGTTGCTGAAAGTCAGGAGGACCTGGAACCCTATGCAGGACAAAATCCTCAGGACTCACGAACTAGGAAAGACCGTTTCATAGAGAGCATGTGGATTTGGGGAGGGTTTTGTCTCGCTTGCGTCCCTATTCAATGGTGATAGGAGCAGAAGTCAAGGGATGAAAAGGTACATGTCTACTCTTCCATCTAGCCTATTTGGAGCACGAAAAGCAAGAATGTTACTTTGAGGACGAAGCTGTGCCTGACCCAAGTCATGATATTTTAAGTTGCTGGTATGCATGTGGAAATTGGATATTTAATATGGCAGAATAAATAACATTGACACATTTGAAGAGTGGTGCTGGTGATGAATATTGAAAGTACCCTGGGCTGCAAAAGGGGCAAACATCTGTTTTGGAAGAACCAGGACTAGAATGTTCCTTACACAGAGCTTCATCTTACATATATTGGTGATGTTTTCAGGACAGACTGGTCCCTAGAGATGGACATCATACTTTGTCATGGCCTGCGGGTCCGTAATTCGCAAGTCCTGGAAGGAGGAGCGGGGATTGGGGGGACAGGAGACACGAGAAATGGAGACAAGACAGGATTCTGATCAAGTCTCTGAGCTCCCAAACAGCCTCTCAGCAGCAGTTATAAGCCTATTGATAAAATCTGGGAAAGATTCGTCAGTTTTTTGTTTAATATTGGTGAGGGTAACACTGGCGTCCCCTTTGGTAGGAATTCTTTTCCATGCTTTAAGCGCTATAGTCTGAATTTGTATATATAACCCAGGGGGATACTTTATTTGTTCTTCTAAAATTGAGTAATCCCCTTCCCCCGACAACATATCTTGAGTCCATGGGGTTTCAGTACCAGCATTCTTTCTAGCCATATCTTTACATTGGTCGAAATATTCTGACTTCCATAGTAAATAATCTCTGCCTGAAAGGACAGACTTTGCCAATGTATTCCAATCCCCTCGGGTGATCCATTTATCACAAACAGCTTCTGCAAGGCTCATAGTAAATGGTGTATTGGGTCCATAAGTGGAAACTGCCTGTTTGAGTTCTTTCAATAACAAAAATTTAAAGGGCTCATGTTTTCTTGTGGGTACTACATCCTTATCACTACTGTCGTCATTGGCTTCAACCTCAATCACTGGAAAAACCAATTTCTTGCAAGAATGCTGAAAAGAAGACAAGCCAGAAGGCTTGTCTTACTTGGACAACTGAGTTTTCATTTTAAACGTTGACCAAGATGAGACATGTGTTTCAGCGCAAGCCTGACTGGAAGGCATCAAAGGAGCAGTAGGCTGTAAAGGGGAAATGCAAGGGGGGGATCTTGAGGTTGAAGGGGGCCAGTCAGGGTTACAGTATTTAGTGGCCTCTTCATCTAAGTCATCCCAATCCGCCTCTGAAGGATCAGGAGGTGGTTCATCTACTACAAAATCTCCCGGATCAGTCAAATTATGGACTTGTTCTTTATAGCCAAAAGGTTTTTCAAAATAATGTGATTTTAAAGGTAAATTTTCTTTCCTAGTAGATACCTTATGCTCCTCATCATGTAACGAGGTAAGATCAAACTTCAAGTCTTCATCAGAACAAGAAGTTTCACAACGAGAGGGCAGCTTACTACTGGATTTTAAAATTTCCTCCACTTGAGAAATTACAGTTCTAATTTTTGGGTTATCCTCTTGAATAACAATTAAATCTCTTATCAAACCCCAATAAGTGAAAACAGTAACAGGAACCTGCTTGGCTCCTAAAATCTCGTAATGATCATTCAAGGGGTTCCCTACTCTTTTCCAGGTCCTAATATCAATCGTCCCTTCTACAGGGAACCAAGGACATAAATTTTTAATAAAATAAAAAAATTTAAACAAATTCTTTTTCTTAACCTTTACTCCTCGCGTCTTTAAAACTTCAGTTAACTGTACCATATATTCCTCATGCAAACTTAATTCCGGTACACATTTTCCTCATATGAACTTGATTCCTGCCCCATTATTAAGTGCTCTACCCTCTTACATTAAAGCTGAAACTGCAGCAGGCTCCCGCAGTGGCTCTGTTATTGGATTTCCAAAGTCGCTAGCTAGCTTCCTCAAGCATTTTCCTCACTGGGTCCTCCGTGTTCAGGCCCCACATTGGGCGCCACGTGTCCCGGCCTGCGGGTCTGTAATTCGCAAGTCCTGGAAGGAGGAGCGGGAATTGGGGGGAAAGGAGACGCGAGAAATGGAGACAAGACAGGATTCTTATCAAGTCTCGTTTATTTGGGAGAAGTAGACAGGTTTTATAGGGCAGGCAAGCTTGGGCAATTAGCATATAGTTACTGACAAGTGAAGGTCAACAAGTCTGCAATCAAGCTTCAAAAGGCAGGGCTGTTTACAGTTACAAAGGTAACTACAAACCTCAGGCAACAAACTGCAACAGAGTTCAGGCATATCTGGCCTGTATCCAGGTCAAACATGTCCGCTGGATGGCTCCGGACAATACTTGGTCAAATGAAGGGACAGTGAAAAAAAGGAAGTCCCTTACATAAATGAATTTACACTGTGGCTGCACCAATGAGCGCAGGCATACAGACAATTGTAAGAATGGTGTAGGACTTCACAATGTTTCTTTCTGCTGTGCATAGGGTCAGTACCTGTTGGAATTGATTTGATGGCGACAAACAAGAGCAGCAGCAACAACAACAACAACTCTGGGAGATGTGTTTGAACCTGGAACAGGGGAAAGAACCCCAAAGGATCTTGGAGGAGTATGTTAAAGATCTATATCTTACATAGGTTCCCACATTAGATGCACAACAGACTCAGACAAGGACACTCAAAGATACAGGACTCAAGCTTCTGTAATGGTGAGACAGAGTGACAGGGAGAGAAAGGATTCCCTACTGACCAGTAACTCTACCCTCACTGTTTGATGTTCCTGACTTGTAGTAACCTACTGGCTTCCCTCATAAACTCCTCTATGCTGTGAATATGTCTGAGTGCTGGAGATGATTGCAATGAATTATTAAACCCAGCATAGATGGAGAATAGAAGATGAGGATTGGCTATTGTCAGAACAGGTTAAAAAGGATGTACCCTGGACATTTTTCTGACCCCTGCTTCCTGGATAGGAAAGCCAGAGAAGTCAGATATGGGCCTTCCATTGTTGTTTACTGCATGCATCACAAGTTTTAGAGATCAGTGCATAAAATGAATAGTAATTGTCTTTGCTGGCTTTCCTTGCATGTGTCTAAATATTCTCACATCATACACAGCATTGTACTTCCAAATGGATCTTGAATTGCTCTTGTTGCCAATGAATGTAACACCCCTTTTGTGAATCTGTCATTTCCATCATAATGAAACATATGATTTTTATTCAAAATGGCCAATACCAGACTTTTTCAGTTCGCTAACTCCTGGATATTGATCTTTATGCATTCTATTTCACTTTTGACAATTCCATGTTTTTCTAAATTCTCATGTTACATTTCAAGTTCTTTGTTTTAACACATTTTTGCAGTTGTTTTTTCTCATCTTATTATACCCCCAACAATAAATAAGTATCTTGAAGTCCTTTCCCAGCAGGCTTTACTCCATCCATGTCATGGCTGACACTACTCTGGGAAGGCAGCACTACCTCTGTTATGTTTCTAATGCTTTCTGAACTTATACCTCTTTCAACGAAGATTTTTTTGTATCTGACAAATGTTTTGATGCTACCTGTAATATTTTCAGAGGCTATTTCCTTTTTTAGTGGAGAAAGTGTTACATTGCAATGAAAGAATTAGCAAAAACAAAATTCCAAGAATTGATGGATTGCCAATTGAAATGTTTCAACAAGATGATCAATCACAGGAAACATTTTCTCCTTTATGAATGTACATTTGGTTGCTGTGGTACAGTGATAGGCAGCTTCCAGAGGTTCAAGACAGATTCAGATGAACATGTGGGACAAGAGATATCATCGCTAATGTCAGTCAAATCTTGACTGAAAGCAGAGAATACCAGAACTATGTTTACTTATGTTTTATTGACTGTGCCAAGGCATTTGACTGTGTATCATAAGAAATTATGCATAACCTTGAAAAGAATGGGAATTCCAAAGCCTTTCATTGTGCCCTTCTGGAAAGAACAAGGGAACACTGCATGGTTTAAAATCAGGACAAGTGTGAGTTATGACTCTATTTCCTCCTTCTACTTATTCAATCTGTATGCTGAGTAAACAGTCAGTAAAGATGGATTTTATTAAGTAAAATGCTTCAGCATAAAAGAAATACTCATTAACAACCGTTATATGTAGATGACAGAGTGTTCTTAGGTAAAGAAGATCACAATCCTTAAAACAGGACTCGTAGGTCATAACACAACAAATGGAGAAAAGTTTGACATTTTCAAGGATTTTGTCATTTTTGGATCCATAATCATTGTTCATGGAAGCAGTATTCAAGAGTTCAAAAGACACAAGACTCTTTTTCAATAATTGAAAGAAAGACATTGCAAGCTAAGTTGCATCTGATTTAAGCCATTGCATTTTCCATTACCTTATATGCATGTGAAAATCGGACACTGAATAATGAAGACAGAAGAATCTATGTATTATGATTCTGGTACTGGTAATATGGAAAATACTTTGTCGCACAGTGGTTATGAATTGGGCTTGTAACCGCATGATCAGCAGCTTGAAACTACCAGACTCTCCTTGGAAGACAAATGGGTCTTTTTTTTTTTTTCATAAGGAGTTACAGTATTAGAAACCCAAAGGACATTTCTCCTCTGTCCGATATGGTTATTATAAGGAGGCATTACTTGATGGCAGTGAGTTTGGGGTTTTCTATGCACTGCCTGTCTTGAAAGAGAAAAGATTAGAATGATCCTTTGAGGCAAGGACTATGCCTTACTACTTTGGACATGACAGGAGAGGTGAAGCCTTCCCTGATGAACGACACTGTGCTGGATTCAGTAGAGGGCCCCTAAAAATAGAGGCCCTTGATGACGCAGTGGCTGCAGCACAGTGGCTCAAACACAGGACCAATTTCAAGACTGGTGCAGAACGGGACAGTGCTTGTTTCTATTATGATCAGGGTCCTTTTGTTTCAGGAAAACTCAATGGTAAACAACAACAACAACATCCATTGTTCCAGGTCACTTCTAAATCAGACCTCAACCTCTGGCCACTTCCTATTAATTTACTGATGCAACTTTTACAAGATGCTCTTCAGCAAAATGTTAGTGGCATGCAAAATCAATGATACTGTTCTATAATTTAAGCGAACTGTTGCATCACCGTTCTTTGAAATGACTATGCATAGGTACTTCTTCTAGTGAGTTGACCAAGAAGCTGCCTACAAATTTCCTGACATAAATGAATGGCTTATTTCAGTGCTTCATTAGTTTGTTGAAACATTTCTGATTGTATTCCCTCAATTTCCAGAGACTTGTTTTTGGCTAATGCTTCAGCATAGCTTGGACTTTTTCCTACCATATCATTGGTTTTCTGGTTTATATGACCTCTTGAAATGGAGTGATTTTCACTAGTTCTTTTTGGTACAGTGCTTCTATATATTCTTTCCATCTTAATTTGATTGTTCTTGCATCATTCAACATTTTGCCCATAGTGTGTTTCAGTATTATATATTGAGTCTTGAATATTTTCTTTAGTTATTCAGTTTAAGTTATGCTAAACTTCTCCTCTTTATCCTCTTCCTCCTCCTCCTCTTCCTCAAATGCTGTCCTTTCCCAGAATTCTCTGAACTCCCACCAGATGGTTATTTTGGAGTTGGCAGATAGAGCATGTATAACATCAATAGAAGGGATTTCTGCTTTTTGTCTTATTCTCGTCCAAAGACATAAGATGTGTGATCTTTGAACTTGGAGTAGAGAGAGAAAGCACAGGACTATGGGTTGAGCATAATCAGATCTCTGAAGTGCTGTCAGTTGTGGCAAGAGGCCATAGAAACTGGGTCATGGACCCTCCACATAACAATGTGGTGCGTTCTCCTCATCTGGTCTGAAGTTTTAGAGCTGTGAGGTGGAAGGGAAGATTGGGTGGCTTCCTGGACCACAGGGACAGAAGCCAAGAGTCTAGGTGACTGAGAGACTGGGGATTGGGGCCAGAAATAAACTTGGTTGCTGGCTGAGTAGAAGGTTGCTGCTGACCATTGACATGGTCTTTTCTGTTTCCTGACTCTGACTTGTGATAACTTATTTAATTCCCCAATAAAACCCCATAATTGAAGAGTTGAGGCACATCTGTGCCTTGCCTCTGAGAAATAGGCTATCCTGAGGAAGCTGGATATGACAATCTTTTTCTATTGCAAAAATTTATCATGACTCAATTTTTCTTGGCATATAAAAAGAAATTCAACAAGTGACCAGAGACAAAGATCAGGTAATACAGATTCTGAGACTTTCTTGTCCTTTTAACTTTTTATAGTACCTCTCTTTTTTAGTATATGTGTTGCCGAAGCGAGCACACCTCTCTTTTATAAATTGAAAATATCCTTTCTCTATATGATGTTTTTAATGTTAGTCAACCTTCATTTATCTTATTTTTCATACTTTTCCACATTTCTTCCATTCAAAATAATTTAAAATAACTTTTCACTATGCAAGGAAAACTATATATTGCTGGATTTCATTGTAAGTAAATCAAAGCTATATATTAACTAGAAGAAAATTGACAGTTGGAAGCAGCTAAAATTAAAGCATTTTCATTTGTTTTTTGGTCTGTTTTACTGTACCATGAGAGCATTTTCAGCTCTTCCCTACTGTTGCAGATGATCTGCCCCCTCCTCCAGTAATGACCAAGAATCTCTACTCACAGTCACAAAGCCTGATTCAAGTCTTATCTCTCTCCTGTTCCAACTGTGTAATCTTGGGTTTACCTCTCTGTTCTTCTGTATGCTCATCTCTAACATAGAAAGAACAGTAATCCATGTGTCCAATTCTTGTTGTGAGGATTACATGTGTTATACGATAAAAAATGCTCACAGCATTGCCTAGCATGTAAACAATTTTCTAGGTACCTATGTTGAATTCTTTCAATTTTTGTAATAGTGAACAATTTGTTAGCTATATACTTTTGTTATCCTTTGTAAATAACACAAGTAGTCATTTTATTTTATTTTTTTTTACAATTAGTCATTTTAATAGGATACTGCCTGCCATTTGGTTCTGTACCCTGCATTCTACCATACAAACTATTTAAGACCCTGACTTCCTGCTCTTTTAAGTACAGCTACCTGCAAATTAAATTTAAGCACTTATTTTCAAATTAGTTTATTATGTTAGGACTATAGTTATATTTACAGTTTTTTCATAATTAAATCATATGTACTAAGTCTGTTTACATTTACAGATAAATACATACTGGGCTTTATTTTTCATTGTATTTTTTTTGGGGGGGGCATCACTGCCCTCTGGTAGTTGTGGGAGCTACCCAGCCTTGTTGCTGCTGGATTTGAACCGCCAAGCAAGTGGGCCTCAATCCCACACTCAACCACTATGCTACCAGGGCTCAGCTCCTATTGTGCTTTTTTATACTTGTCTTTTAAAGATTTCTTTAACGGATCATTTTTAGGGGATCCTTTCTTTGAATAGTGCTAATATTTGTGGGGTTGTTACATTTATATTCTAGAGCTTCTAATTGGAAATAAAATCTTAAATGATACATTTAAAAATGTATTATGGAGATTAGTAAGCTTTTTCCTCATTTTCAAATGTACCATTACATAATATTTTCTCTATTGTTGTTTAGAAGTTTATGTGAATTATGATACTTGCTTATCACTTGATTCTTGTTAGAGAGAAACAAGAAAGAAGTCAGAAGCACATAGGAGGTGATTTTCTTTGAATTGTTTGAAGAATATTTCTTACTATTTCTTTCTTCATTGCTACAGAAATTGTTCTTCATTTGGGCATAATTGGTTTCATATTCTGTTTTTGGTACCTTGGGTGTCAAATATAGTATTAGCTCTCAGAATTAGCAACACTTAAAATGTGTCCTTCCCTATCAGAAAAAGCAACAGTTACAACGTACCCCTCCCTATACAATCTGAGTTTTCATTCAAGTTCATACTGTTAAACAAAGTTATCTATAGAAGCAAAAACAAAGAAACATATATGTATAAGAAATATGAAATGTAAATGCTTATGCTATAAGACAATATGAAAAAGCTACCCTCACTAACCCAAGATATTTTGGGGACAGCAATGGAGAAACAAGGTCAGGATTATACCCTTTCTGACCCAACCACACGAAAATACTAAGGGTGTGCCACAGAACATGGAGTTCCAGATCGAGCACCAAAGATATACTTTGTGACCAGAGTGTGACATCCCATCCCACTCAAGCAGGAGACAATCTTAGAGGTCAATGAACAGACCTTAAACTATTTGTCGGTTCTTATATTGCTATTATTATTGTATTTTTTGCATTTACGCCTACATGTTGGATATTAGTTTTTTTGTTGTTGATGTTTTCATGGTTTTCTTTTCTTTGTTTGCTTCATTATGGGATGTCCTTTTTTTAAGCATGTCATTTTCTCTACTTGTATCTCTGGATGGGGCGAGCTGGATGGGCAGTCTAGGGGTGGGGGCCACGGAACTGAGGGTACCAGGGTGGATGTGGGGGGGGGGCTGTTGGCTGATCCAGGGATGGGGGGAGTAGCATGTAGTTCAGGATCGGTGGCAGGGTGGGTGTGGAAGGTCTGATAAGGATTGATTAAGACTGATGTAATAGAGAAACAATATTGAAACCTGAATGGAAGTTAAGTGTAATGGTGGGGCAGGAGGAGGTATAGGGAAATAGAGAAAAGAACTGGGGAATAAGGGGCATTTATGGAGGTTAAATATAGGCATATACATAGGTTCATATATTCATATGATGAAGGGGAAATATGCATAGAATTATAGACTTAGAATTAGGACAGCAGATGGGCACGGACCTGCATCAGGCACTTCCTCAGTGCAAGAACTTTTTGTTCTATTAAGTTCGCATTCCATGATCCGCAGCACCCTGACACAATCACAGAAAGCAAAGGTGTACAGAAATAAATGTAAGGAAGAAAGCTGATGGTGCCTGGCTATCAAAAAAGATGTGTATCTGTGGTTTTAAAGACATGAAGGTGAATAAGTGACCATCTAGCTAAGAAGCATGTCTACATGGAAGAAGCACAATAGTCTATATGACCATGAGATGTCAAAGGGATCCAGTATCAAGTATCAAAGACCTAATTTATCATTATAAATGAGGGGGAGTTCAGATTGGGGACTCAAAGCCCATCAATAATTGAAGAGACATCCTCTTACACAGGGGTTGTACCAAGGAAATGAGCCAGTCTAGGTGCAACGTAGTAGCAATGAAATGTTCTCAAATGCTTCCTCCCAGCGACTATCATTATCCCAATTCTGCCAGGCAGATTTGGCTAGACCAGAGGATGCACATTGGAGTAGAAAATGTTGAAATTTAGGATAGATAATCCCTGGAGTCTTGTGGGGAGTGGTGACACTGGGAGGGTGAGGGATTGTGGAGTAGAAAGGAGGAAAAAATTTCTGGGATCTACGTGTGACCTCCTCTGTGGAGTGCAGACAAGGAGGTGGGTGATTTAAGTGACACATTGGACAGTGTAAGATATTAAGAGGTAATAACAATTTGTAAATTATTGGAAGTTCACGGGGGAGGGGGAAAGGGGAATGGAAATATGGGAAGTTGGAATCAAAAAAGTAAAGAATAGAGGAAAGAGGGGAAGAGGAGCTTATGCTGGAGGGGTTCAAGTAGATAATGTAGATGACTTGGCAACATGTCTACAAATATACTTAATACAAGTGATGTATTAAGTTTTGTAAGAGCCCCCAATAAAAAACATATTAAAAAATTCTCTTTCTACTTGAAAAAAAAAGATGCTATTTCCAGATAAAAATTTATATTTAGAAGCAGCTCACCAGAGTTAACTGAATCCACCAGTCAAATGTTAGGAAGAGGCCCTTGTAGACTGACACAGCTAGCAGTCAATGAGGTGGGGTGACAAAGATTGAAGCTGGGACATCATCAGTCTGGGATGCAGAGTGACATGGATCCAGCCTCAGCAGGAACATGACAGGGAGTTTACAGGCCAGGTTTGTCTCGCAACATTCCGGGAGCCAGCTTCATAAGCCAGACACTGGATCCAATCAGAAAGTAGAGGGTCAAGAGGGAGGGCAGTTCTGCCCTCTTCCCAAGTTGGTGGCTCCAGGCTGTGCTCTGATGATGGAGCTGGACTACACCCATTGCTTCTGTCCAGTGTAGCAAGTTGATAACAAGTATAACAACTATTTACTCCTAGTGTCTACCGCTAAGACTCCTTCTTCAAGCCAGTGGGAATGTCATCTCTGTTTCCATGGTGTTTATTTTTAGCATGTATTTTATCTAGGTTATTTTTCCTCTCACTTATTTATTTCTTATTTTGAATATTTTACTTTTATTGCTAATTTTATTTTACCTTCTCATGTATTTTCTCAACTGTGACACTCTCAATTTTGTTTCCAAGGCATTCATTTTTTTTGTCTATTATTTCCCTGGGTGTCACCATCCAATCTCTTAAAATATTTACATTTGTTTTATAATATTTTATATTAGTTCATACGTTTCTACTTTGTGGTTCTCCCTTTATAGAGTTGGCGGCTTGAAGAAAATATTTTCATATTTTGTTAAAGTATTGTATCATATTTTGTTTCATTCCAACAACTTAATCTTATACTTGTTGGTATGTTCCATATCTTATTCACTCATATGAAGATTTGGAGCTTAGTTGCCAGAACTATGACAAAATAGATTTTATTCTTAAATTCTACTTTGTAGAATGTACACAAATGTCAACATCATATGTGTGCCCAGTATAGTTTTAGAAGGAAATGATGAAAGTGGTAGAGAGTGATGACCATTGGAAGAAAAGTGAATCTTGTTATAAGTGGCGTGCAAATTGTCTAAGTCAATATTGTTGGAAAAGTGAATATTATATGTTATAAACTTGGATATTTGACTTGAAGAATTAAAAACTTGAATATCTGGAATATTTCTTTATATTTTATATTGAAATGAGGAGTAACATGTTAGATAGTGAAATAAACTGACAAGCAAAAAAAGAAACCAGCATATACAGTTAGGAGCATGACTCCTGTATGCAATCATGAATAGCTGAGGGTCCATTGACTTAATGGGGAAAGCTGAGATGAAAGAAAGGGGACCTAATTCCCAGTGGTCCTGGAATTGTTTACCAAGGGAGGAAGGAGGGAGAGTTACATTGCTATTGGCCACTGCTCTTGGAAAAATCAAAGCTCCAGTTTTTGTTACCTCAACACTAAAAGTCTGAGTGAAAATACTCTATCCTCCTGTGGTTTTGTCTTTCATCGTTCCTGTTTAACAATTTTTACAATATTAGATCAAGCTTTGCAGATAATTCATACAATGGAAATAAAAAACTGTGCTTTTGCTGTAAAATTCCAAAAAAAAAAAAAAAGCATTGCTAAAATAAGAATGAAGCAGATTTTAAAATGGACTACATGAGGAAAACTAAAGCTCAAGGTCATGTTGATAATGATCATCAATCCAAGTCAATGTTGATTATTGTATAAATAGATTTAACATGTGACAGTGAACTGTGGAAAAGATTGCAGATACGTTACTCCAACAATTTCTCAACAATATGTTACTCCAACACTTTCTCCGGCAACTGAGGAAACATGGTGCAATGTTTACTAACTTGAAGGTTTGATGATACTCCTGGAACTTTTAATGGAGAAGATTAGTATTTGTGCCTTAGCATATTTATTTTTGTCTAGCATGCCTTCTGACCTTAAATTAACTTTATTTGGTTTTAAATTTGTTCCACAAATTCATAATCAAGTATTTCATTAAGGAAATCAGTATGAATGAAGATATAAAGAAAACTTTATAAGAAAAATAAGTTCTGTGTGGGACTGCGGCCCACTGGGATGGAGGTTCAATTTCAGCTCCACGGAGCAAAGGCTAGGCCTCCTACTCCCACCACCTGAGGGCTGTGATGCCCCCCCCCCCAAAAAGAAAAGAAAAAAATAAGTTCTTTTCAAGCCTTTACTTTTTCAGCATACTTCTAAGAGAAAAATAATCATATCCAAATTATTTTTGTTAGTTTGCTGTTGATTGTTGCTGCTATATTGATTCCAGACCATCATAATCTATGTACAATAGAACCTAACACTCTAGGGTTCTACACCCTCCACACTTTCTTTAATGTTTGCACCCATTTTTACAATCAATAAACCAATATTTCACATTGACGTTTTCCTGGTTTATGCTGTCTATTTACTGAACACTGTCTTCCTTTTATCCTTTAACCATTCTACTGGGAATTCATACAACTCCCATTACCGCCATCATCATTCTCAAAACATTCTCCTTCCTCTCAAGACCCTGGTATCAGATCTTCATCTCTCTCCTCCTTCCCCACTCTTCCCTCCTCCATGAACCCTCGACAATTTATAAATTATTATTTTGCCACTATTTTGAACATTATTCCATGTCTCCCTTCACTTCCTGTTGCCCATACTACAGGGAGGAGGTCATAGGTAGATCTTTGTAATTGGTTCCCCCTTTCTACTCCACCTTCCATCCACCCTCCCAGTATCGCGACTCTCATCAGCGTTTCTGAAGGGGTAATCAGTCCTGGCTTCTCTATGTTTCTGATTCCTATCTGTACCAGTGTACATCTGGTCTAGTCAGATTTGTGAGGTAGAATTGGGATTATGACTGGTGGTGGGGGGTGGGAGGAGGAGCCATTTAAGAACTAGAGGAAAGTTTCATATTTCATCGCTGCTACACTGAACCCTGATTGATTTGTCTCCTCATTGCCACCCTTCTGTATGGGGATGTCGCTTCAACTACAGTTCAACTACAGATGGGCTTTGGGTCCCCCATCTATACTCTCCCTCATTTTTAGTGATAATTGTTAGTTATTTGATACCTGATACCTGATCCCTTCCACACCTCATGGTCACACAGGCTGGTGTGCTTCTTCCATGAGGGCTAAATGTTGCTTTCTCAGGTCCTCATCCACCTTGAATATATGTCCACAACATGTGAGAATAAACCCTCACCACCATCCTTGTGTGAAGGCGCATTCTGGATGTACTTTCAAAGAGATTTGTTTGCTCTTCTGAAAGTCCGTAATACTTTCAGTAGTCTTTCCAAATGCTGTAATTCACACTCATTGGTTCTCCTGTTTTCCTTATCCAATACTAATGCTCAAATGCATACGATACCATGATTTGTGTAGAACCTCCATCCTCCATGTGTTATCTTTGCTTTTCAACATTTTAAAGAGGTTTAATAAAGCACATTTATTCAATGCAAGATTTCCTTTATTTTTCGACTTCTGGAGCCATGAGCAGTTCTTTTGTATCAAAGCAACATAAAGCTTGGATAGCTGTAATCTTTTATCCATTCATCATAATGTAATCTATTGGTGCAGTGATGAGGATTTTCATTGTAATCTATTTTGAAAGATGTAACATTTAAACTTCATCAGCAAATGCCTTATGTCCTTCAGGTTTTTCCAAACGAGTTTTTCTCATCTGTAAACCACAGCATTAGGAATAAACTTTTTTACCCACTCAGTGCCAC
>PVJH01036094.1:0-19087 GCA_004026705.1 Nesogale talazaci | reverse complement strand
AGGATGTTCCATTGGGAAATAGGATCTTAGTTTCTCTGAGCTCTGAAACCTGGGGTGTTTAGTTTTCGTGATCAAAAATATTTTGTAAGGCAGCTTCCCAGTGGCAGAAGGGGTAGCCATAGAAAACAGGATGAAACTTTGAACAGCTTCTGCTTTTATACCCAAATATTGCTTGTCTTTTCTACATCGAAAGAAATCATAAATACAATTTTCCTTATGTTGAATATGCAGAAAAAGGACTATTCTGCAGTATAATTAAAACAGCACTGCAAAATCCCCACACTCTGTTTGGTGCCGCAGACCTTAAGTCATACACATTTCCCCTGCAACCTTTTCCATGTCCTTGGTAGCTTCTTTAATATACGGTAACATTACATTGTGTTAGAGAAAATGTATTTTATTTTAGAAAAAAGTCAACCTGGATTCCGTTGTGGTTGCTCATTATCCTCGCTGTGCCAAAAAGAACTGCTCCATTGAGTTTTCAGGGCTGGTAACCTTTTCAAGTCAGATATCCTGGCATGTCTGCTAGGGAATCTTTGATGGGTTCTAACCACCAACCTTCTGGCTGGTCCTCAAGTGAATTACTATTTGAAAAACCCAGGACTGGCTGGAATTGGACAATCCAGCTGCTTTAAGTGTGCTTTAAGTGTGCATCAAGTCTACGAAATTAGTTCTGGAGTGTGACACCCTCTGTCTTTTACTCTCCTCTGAATTCATTCTCACAGGTACTCCAATCTCTTCAGACATCTGACTTCTGAGAGTATGACTGACCACAGAAGTCTCAGACTTTTTTCATCTTAGAGAACATAGAGCTGTCCTGTGCTCAGATAGTTTATTGTGCCAACATGGCCAATAAATACATGTGAGATTAATTAAAGGGCTGAGAGATAACTGGCTCGGCAGGCCTTGCCTCTCTCCCCTCTTGCTCTTGGATCTTCAGAACATTGCTTGTTCTGTGCCTCCATTTGCAAATTACATTGCCAGTGGGACATAATATCTGTGGACTGTGTCACTGTAAGTTGAGGTTCCTTCAAGCCCTGATTTGCCAAGCTACTGAAATATGTGTCTCTTGAGCTGGGGACTATTGGACCCTGTCATCTGGCTGACTGGTGGTGACCTGCCTTGCTGTTTGCTGCCTGTGACTGAAAAGCCTGAATTGGTCTACAGAGGACTATCTGGTGGCTCTCAAGACTTGAAGGACAGCCTGTGTATTAGCTGTCTCATGGAAGTGAGTTGCACTGAGCCATTTGTACTGCTTGATAGATTGATTAACTGTTTATTTCTTGTTAAATATCTATCATCAATCTAACTACATATATATATATATAATTATTAGTCTCTTGGTCTTATTTCTCTAGAGAACCTTGTCTAACATAAGCCAGTAAATAGTTGCCTTCCAGCTGATTACAACATGTGGTGACCCTTGGGAATCAGAATAGAACCAACTGTGCCTCAAAAGGTTTTTGGTGGCTAATCTTTTAGAAATAGTAGATCACTAGGCATTTGTTTCCAGGTGCCTCTGGATAGTTGGTGATGAGTGCCTTAACCAACCATTTGCGCTGCCCAGGAACTCCAACACTAATATTAGGTTGTCCTAGAACTGTCACGGGGACTGTTACAACAGAATGGTTGTCTTTAATTGTGGTGACTTCTGGCTCTGATGTATTTTTGCAGGAGACACTTTTAGCATGATGCACATAGCACCATTTTATTATCACACTTAGCCCTTGTGTGAAATTTTCATCCTCAAAAGTAAGCAGCTATTGTTAGTCATTTTTATAATAAAACCACTGCTATTGAGTTAATTCTAACTCATAATGACCCTACAAGTCAAGGGTCCCTAGGGTTGCCAAGTCTCTAAATCTTTACAGGAGAAGGATGTTTCATCTCTTTCCCTTTGAGTAGCTGGTGGGTTTGAACCATTGCTCTTGTGGTTAGCAGCCCAATACACAACCCACTATTTCACTAGGGCTATTCAATTCATCTCACCTGATGCCAGTATTAAGTTGGTTTTGAAGAGAAATCAATTTCAGTGAAAAATATGAGCCTGAATTCTCCAATATATTTCTGCACCAGCTTCTCAAATATTTCATTCCCTTAAATCAGAAGCATAGAATTTTCATAGATACCCAGTCCTACTCTCTTGCTTTGTTTTGTAGAGGAGGAAACAAGTCTAATGACCTTCCAAGGTTGCTTTGTTAGGTTGTTAGCCTTCACAGTATATGCTATCCCTCCTTGTGGTAAGATACAGTGCACCTCTGCCATCAGGGTTGACTGCATTATTTGCTTGGACTGACAAAACATGAGTGGACATTATGCATACTGATTTCAAGCAAAAGTTTTAAAGACATCACATGGCCTGTCATGCCCTGTACCTTCTCCTACGTGCAGAATCTAGTATAAGAATCCCACATAGGAGTCAAAACATTCCTGTAGAGGGCTGATCCTTCAACATGGGTCCCAAAGGAAAAAGCAAGTAAGCTGAGCTGCATCCAACTCATAGAAATGTGAAGCAAAATCTTTGTACCATTGAAAGTCAGAGCCCATTGTCTACTGACTGGAGGATACACAGAGGATGAATAACAAGGCCATTTGGAGCCTTAGTTTTCATTTTCAGACTCTTTCTACAACATCCCATACTGGGGTGGGGGGAAGCCAACTGTGTATGAACTTTACCAGAGGAAAAAAATCCAAGACTCAGACAGAAAACACTTGCTTTTAACATTTTTTAAGTTGACTTGTATTGCAGAACCTATTAGCAACATCAGAGGGTTTGAATTCCTCATAGTGTGTATCACTTGCATTTGTAGGGATAATTCAGTGCACACTTCTTCATCGATGACTAGACCAAAGATTTAGACTTTTTAAAATGTAGACTTATAATAGTAAGTTTCTATTTCAGGATATAAAACTAAGCTGCATTTATACAGTATCAGATTCAATGTGCCTCTAGAAAATGGAGATAAAACAAAATAGTTCCTCAAGTCCACAGGACACCAAGCAGGAAAAAAAAGAAAAAGAAAGAAGGAGGGAAGAATGAAAGGAAGGAGGAAGGAAGGAAGGAAGGAAGGAAGGAAGGAAGGAAGGAAATTTAAAGTAGGAGAAAAGCAAGAAGGAAAAAGAAAGCAAGAAAACAGTCCAGACATTCCACATAATTATAAACATCATCCTGGTGTATAAATTTGCTTCATTATTTGCTCATTATTGAGTTTCCAAATAAGAACATATCTGTGATGTTACAACTTAACTTTGTAATTTCAAGAATGAGGAATTCCACTGGGGTAACTGGAGATATGCTTGAATTTTCGGAATTGCCCCTTGCGAAGGCTACGGGCTCATTGTTTGACTGTGTGACAAGTGGTTTTATCACTGTCAGGCAGTCGTATAAGGGACTGGATTGCTGCACAATGAGCCTTTCTCATTACTGTGCTGCTAACCACTAGAGCTGAGAATGGAAGAGTGTTCCTTTCAGTACTAGGGTTGCAGAGGCCAGCATGCCGATGCCTGACAAACTAGGGGAGATATTCCCAATCCTGCACACTCCTCCAGTTTCTGGGGATGTCTTGACATGGATGACTTCCCACCTTCCCACTTCCTTCCTTCCTTCTTCTTTATTTTTTTTGCTTGTTATCCTGTGGACTTTAGGAATTATTTTGTTTTATCTCCATTTTCTAGAGGCACATTGAATCTGATACTGTATTAATGCAGCTTACAGTTTCAGATCCTAAAGTAGAAACTTACTTTTAAAGTCTAAATTAAAAATGTCTAAATTTTTGGTTAGTCATTGATGAAGAATTGTGCATTGAATTATCCCAAAAAACACAAATGATCCACTGTATGAGGAATCAAATCCCCCTGTTATTGCTAATGGGCTTTGCAATACAAGTCTTTATACTGACTCTTCACTTCTGCCCAACCCAATGACTAACGTGGTATGTTCCCAATAAATATTTGCTGGATAAATGAAGGTATGACTGATTGAATGACCATATTTTACTTTTCCAACACCTGTCTTAACAGACAAAAAAGAAAAAGAAACCATGATGACCATATGTGTTTCAGAAAAAAACATGCTCTATAGGGTGTTCTTGGTTGTAACCTTACAGCAGCTGATCACCAGAACTTTCTTCTGAGATATTGTGGGGTAAGTTTTAGCCTCTTCACTAGAAGCATAACACTTAGTTGTTTGTGTTAAAAAATGTTGAGTAAATGTAATAATAACAAGATGATAATAACACTATTTCAGTTTGACATTTTGGGGCTAGGTTCTTCTACTTTCTGCTCAGATTATTTCCTTTCTATACTATACATTCTTTCTTATTCCACTAGTTTTAAACTCCTCTGAAGAATGATCCAAGAACTCATTCAACTTCCAATCCTTTCAAATGCTTGTTCTTGCCAGCAACGGTTGAGACTATTCTTACTCATGGCAGGCTTTGTGTGTGTATGTGTGTGTGTGTATAAAAGAACTCCTTCACAGGGTTTCAAGGTTGTGACCTATCAGAAGCAGTATGTCAGGCTGGTTGATCAAAGTTCCTTTAGGTGTGTTTGAAACTTTTAGCTAGAAGTTCAGTACATAATTATCTGTGCAACTTAGAGACTCCTCCTAATGCTTCTCAGAGCATATTGTCCTCAGCAGGCATTCTGTGTATTTTAATTTTAAAAATAAAACTTTATATCCTTAAACATTGTGCCAGAGAAATATTTGCTGCTTAGAAGAGAGATTAAATAAGAACAGAGAATGATGAACACATAAAAAGGGATTTCAGATGTATAGATAAGTGAGATACTTCATGGAATCACACTGTATAAAAGAGGGTGTCACTCAAGTACTTTCTAAATGCTAGAACACTTTGTTCCATTAAGTTGACTTTCCATGATGCTCACCTTCCTGACACTATCACTGAAGACAAATGTGTGCAAAGGCAAAAGTGGTGAAGAAAGCTGATGTTCTTGGCTATCAAAAGATGTAGCATCTTGGATCTTAGAGGCTTGAAAGTTAGAAAGCAGCCATCTAGCTTAGGAGCAACAAAGCCCACATGGATGAAGCACACCAGCTTGTGGGACCATGAGGTGTTAAAGGGATCAGGTAACAGACATCAAAGAACTAAAACTTATATCATTATAAATGAGGAGGAGTTCAGATTGGGGACCCAAAGTCCATCAATAGGTGAAGTGACATCCCCTTACAGAGGGGTCACAGAAAGGAGACAAGCCAGTCAAAGTACAGGATAACAACAATGAAATATGCAGTTTTCCTCTAGTTCTTAAATGCTTCCTCCCACCCTGTATCATGATCCCAGTTCTACCTTACAAATCCAGCTAGACCAGGGGATATACCCTGGATCCAGGAACATGGGGAATTCAAGACAGGTGATCCCTTCATGACCAGTGGTGAGAGTGGTGATATTGAGAGGATGGAGGGAAGGTAGAGTAGAAAGGGGGAACCAATTACAAGGAGCTATATATAACCTCCTCCATGGGGTATGGACAACAGGGAATTGGGTGAAGTAACACATCACACAGGGTGCAGTGACAAAATAATGCCAAGTCATAAATTATTAAGGGTTAATGGAGGAGGGGAAGTGGGGAGGGAGGGTAAATATAGGGAGCTGATACTGGGAGCCTAAGCAGGAGGAGGATGTTTCGAGAATAATGATGGCAACAAATGTGCAAATATGGTCTGCATACAATTGATGTATTGATCATGATAAGAGTTGCATGAACTCCCAATAAAATGATTTAATTTTAAAAAAGGGGGTTCCAAGTTTGACTCACAGTCTGGCTTTGGTGTATGGTAAGCATTCTCCCAATTTTCTATCATTCAGTTCATTCTCAGGGAGTGAAAAAATATTAGGTATCACAATTCATAAGCAAAGATATGGTATATCTGAGATATACTATGTCTAAAATAAATTTTGAATAATGGGACATGATAATGATAAAATGTTGTAAGATAGTGATGTACAAGAATAATTTTCCCAGGCCAAAGAAAACTGGTGTGGAAGAAAAGAAAACTTCTTATGAATAATTAGTAGACTAAAACAACAGTATTACATACGTGCATGCAAATACTTAACATGCTCTTGGCTGCTAACCAAGAGATTGGAAGCTCAATTTCAACTGGAGTTCCTCAGAAATAAGGCCTGATGATCTATTTAAATGCAAAACCAAGCAGAACAAAAACAGTCATTGAAAACCATGTGGAGCACAGTTCTACTCTGACACACCTTGTGATAGTTACATAATTTTATGTAAACTTGATCAATAAGTATGGGGATGGAGTCTAGCCTGTCAATCCAGTCACAGCCTGATGATGCTTCTGTGTAAGTCCGGGTAGACTAGAGGAACAAATTTCAGAGACACACATATAGATATATGGGGATGCTTTATATACAAAAGGAATGGAACATTGAGAAAACATCCCAACCCAGTCCAATTCAAAGTAAGTCATAAATCCTATATTAGCCCAGATACCCGATACCAGTCCATAATGTCTCCTTTCAAATCATGAAGTCACAGGCTAGTGGGTGCAGCGTCCCAGCGGTCCCCTCATGGCATCTCCAGCTTCAGAGGTCTGGTTCCATCAGGGCAAGGCCATGTGGCTTCTCCTCCAGCTCCTGCAGCAGCTCAGATTCTGCCATCTTTTCTTGTCCATAATTCCTCGTCTCTCAGACTAACTCCCAACAACTGAGAAAATAGCTTCTCATCTCCACCAGGGAAATATCGCAATATTTCCCAGGTATATCAGGAGAAAGTCATGCCCACACAGAGGCCTCACTGGCTACTCAATGGCTATATCCAGATTAACAGGCTATACTCCACCCCTACATCTCAATCATGAAATTAACATAAGCATATGACCGCCACAGCTTCCTTGCAGGCATGACTTTCTCATGAGGATTCTGGGAACTTCCTCTCTCTCTCTTTCTCTGCCTTTGTCTTCCTGTTGACAAGCCATGCAGAGACTTGCTGACACCCAAGAGAGCATACTCACTCTGCTTCATCTTCCTATTGAGAAGCCATCCTTAGATAACTAGAGGAGCCACGGGGAGAACTGCATCAGTGCTGAGATGCTTCCACTGCCTTTGGATCCACAATTTTTTTTCACCCTCTGGCCTGTGATCTTTCAGCATTCAGCATTATTGCATGTGCTGCCTGAGTTTGAGGAGGAATCTATGGACTGTATTGAACTTATTGGTGAATATAGCATTTATAAACTTGATCTGGACTCAACTGGGATTTTTTAAATATAAAATTACTCTTTGATAAAAAGTTCATTTTACAAATTTTATTTGTTTTTTGTTTCTCTAGTCTATCTGGATTAACACAAACATGAACTGCAATCAAGTCAGTAGTAACTGGTGACATCTTGATGTAACACACATATATGTATTAAAGAATCTTATATTTGAACATATTAGACAAATAGTCCATGTAAAGTTGTCAACAGGGCTTTTTGAAAGAACTTAGGTTTTGGGGTTTTTTTTTATATTTTACTTGAGCAAAATAAACACTTGAGAAGTTTTCCATGACCATTTTAAAGAGCAAACAAAAAACAGACAAAGACCTGGTTATTGAAACCCCAAAGCCAGTGAATCACTTTTTAAACAATTCATGTGTAACATCAATCTTGTCAGCTATGAAACAAAGTGTCCAATTGTTAAGAATAGGTGGAGAATTACTCTTAGAAAGAATTTTAGACAGGAAAAGTTTTCTTTTAAACCCCATATTAGGAGTTGAATTAATCATGTTCTGTTCGTGGTGAATTAAGACTCCCTATTGTCTAGTCCCATGCCTCTCTCCCATTACATTTTAGTATCTTTAGATGGATATTCTGTTGATTTAATACTAGCACATAGCTTATTGTACTTCTGTATGTATGTATTTGTTTTGCTTGCTTTTTTCTCAATGATTTTATTGGGGGCTCTTACAACTCTTATAACATTCAATACATCATTTCTATCAAGCATATTTGTACACATATTGGATATTCATTTCCAAATATTTTCCACTTGAGCCCTTGGTATATGCTCCCTTTTCCCCCTTCCTCTCTTTTTATAATGATTCATTTTATTGGGGGCTCATACAACTCCCATCAAGATCCATACATACATCAATTGTATGCAGGGCACATTTGCACACCTGTTGCCATCATCACTCTTAAAATATCTTCCCTCCACTTAGGTCCCCAAAACCAGCTCCCCATATTTCCTTTCCTTCCCCCCACCTCCTCCCCATGAACCCTTAATAATTTACAAATTGTTATTACTTTTTCATATTGTACACTGTCCCATGTGTTCTTCAATCACTTCCCTATTGTCCATGCCCCAGAGAGGAGGTTATATATAGATCCCTGAAATTGATCTCTCCCCTTTCTATTCCACCATCCCTCCAACCTCTCAATATCACCACTCCCACCACTAGTCCTGAGGGATAATCTATCCTAAATTCCCCAGGTTTCCAACTCCTGTGTACATCCCCTGGTTTAGCTGGATTTGTCTGGTAGAATTGGGATCATGATAGTAGGTGAGAGGAAGCATTTGAGAGCCAGAGGAAAGTTGCATATTTCGTTGTTACTGCACTGTACCTTGAGTGGCTGATCTCCTCCCTGCAACCCCTCTGTAAGAGGATGTCGCTTCACCTATTGATGGGCTTTGGGTCCCCAATATGTACTCCTCCTCATTTATAGTGATATAATTTTTAGTTCTTTGATGTCTGACACTGGATCCCTTCAACACCTCAAGCTAGTGTGCTTCGTCCATGTGGGCTTTGCTTTTTTACTTTCAAGCCTTTAAGACCCCAGATGCTACATATTTTGATAGGTGGGCACTATCAGCTTTCTTCACCACTTTTGCTTATGCACACATTTGTCTTCAGTGATGTGTCAGGAAGGTGAGCATCATGGAATGCCAATTTAATAGAACAAAATGTTCTTGCACTGAGGAAGTACTTGAGTGGAGGTCCAATGCCCATCTGTTTTCATACTACTAACCCTATAAGTATATGCTCATTGATGTATTTCCCCATTGTCACATAAATATATGCACTTATGTACATGTCTGTATTTAAACCTCTATAAATGTCCTTTATCCCCCAGTTCTTTCCTCGATTTCCTTTTACTTTCCCCTTGTCTCACTATCATGTCAGCCTCCATTTGGGTTTCAGTATTTTCTCTGTTAACATTCCTCTTGATCAATCCAAATTTAAACCCGGTGACCCAGGGTGTGAATACAGCATGACGGCATGGAACGGGGAACCAGTGGAGGGGTTTGAGCATACAACTCCAATCCCAACTACAGGAGCAGCCACCTTTCCACCAGGTGAGTTTGCCTTGGAGGTCAGCACTGAAGCTGCAGCTTGGGGAGTGAGAGATGCCTGACAAGAGCACATGAGAACAAACAAAGGTGGGGGTGGAGAGAATGGAGTGCATCCAAGCCAACCAAGCCTTCAGGACGATATTTCCACTCAGAACAGCTGATGCACAAAGAGGGTCATATGGGCGGCCCAATTTCAAATACAGCTACCCTCACTGACCCAAGACCTTTCAGGGTCAACAATGGAGAGACAGGTTCAGGATTATACCCTGTCTTCTGACCCAACCACACCATGGCAAAACACTAAGGGTGTGCAACAGGGTATGGAGTTCCTGATGGAGTACCAAGGATATACTTTGGGGCCGAAGTGTGGCACTTCATCCAACTCAACCTGGGAACACCCTTGGAGGTCAAGGAACAATATTTGAACTATATACAGTTTTTTATATTTTTATTATTTTACACACACACACACACATATACAGTAACACTGTTTTTTTGTTGTTATCATTGTTGTTATCATTATTTTCTTTGGTTGCTTCATTTTGGGATGCCTTTTTTTTTGGGTACATATTGTTATCGCTGCAGGTCTATCTAGATAAAATAGGCTGGACAAACAGTCTGGAGGCAGGGGGCAAAAACAGAATTGATGGTTCCAGGATGGGGAACATGGGAGAAGGTGAGGAAGGGGAAAGGAGGTGGTTTTGACCAACCTAGGGATAAGGGAATAGCAATTGATTAGAAATCAATGACAAGGTGGGTGAGAGAAGTACTTGTCTATGTACATATTTTTAACATATGTAAATCTCAATGTAAGGTTTTCTACGGTGTTTGTTACCTTTCCTTTTTCATTTTGCTTTTAGAACATGTTAATGTTTCTCCATTGTTTAACGAAAACATTCTTCTCTAGTGACTTCCAATTTATAGTGACCCTAATGGATAGAGGAGAACTGCCACATAGGGTTTCCAAAACTGTAATGTTTGGAATCACTGTGGGATGAATATAAGACTTTCCTCCAATTCCAAAGTATTAACCAAATATTAGCAGCTGTTGGCCAGCACTTGATGGGAGATATCCTCCCTAAAGCCTGCAGATATCCAGACACCATGTCTCTCCCACAAAAGATAGGGCTCACTCCCTGCTGTTAGGACAATGGGTCACTTTCCCTGAAAGCTTTGGCTAAATCAAGTGTCCAGGCCAAGGACAATCAAGGTTAGGCCACAATCATGAATCTAAATCTGCCCATCTTGTCACATGTGGAATCCTGTACCACCCCTTTCTATTGCATTATGTCCCTAGATGGTCCCCCTTATTGCTGTACAGCCTATAGTGCAACCCCTTCCTGTGACATGTGTTTACCTGTAATTACACATCCCAAATTTACATAAGCCTTTGTCAGAATAAACTTGGTCTCCTCCTTGCTGCCAGGTTCCTGCCTGCACTGTTGAAATCATGGCCATCCAGGAGGTGAGCATGCAGCCACAAAATGTGTATGAGTCCATTAATTCTCTCATATTTTCTATGACTTTAGTATAATCTTTATTTATTATCACTGTACAGTTATGCCTACTGAACCCATGATGATGTGTTAGGGGCTAACTCTGACAAATTGACACCCACTACACATGGCCAAGTAGGAAAATATCTCTTTTGAATTATATTCCATGTAACAATTGTATGGCCTCAATGGACTGTGAGGGTGAATCAGGAACAAGAAATTTTTTTGAGTGAGTTGTTTAGTCCGAGTGCGATATGGGTCAGGCTAAGGGCAAGGATACGATGTATAATATCTCACTTTATCTCCTCTTGAAAGAACAGAATACAGTTGTAATAAATAAGGAAATGAAAGAGTTTCTTCAAGTAGTAAAGAAATATAATCCTTCTTTTCCAGTGTCAGGAACCTTTGACATGGAAATGTGGGATAAGGTACCCATTAACTTAAAAAAGACCCAAAGGGAGGGATGAAACATACCCATGAAGACATAGGGACTGTGGATGCAGATTAAAACAGTGTTATAACCTTTGCAAGTGGAAGAGAAAGAGGATTATCAGTCTAGTGAGAAGTCATGAATGAGCTTTCCAAATCTAGAAAAGCAAGCTAAAGTCTCTGTGAATGAACATGAATCTGATGTTGAAAAAAATGAAGAAACAGGAATTGATTTCTTATCTAAGGCCTTTGATTCTAAACAAAACCTCATGGCCAAAGCCTGTATGCCCTTGTGGGACTGCAGTTCCCAAAAGCTTAAAGGTGATAAAGCACTAGAGGAAGCAAATTCCAAGATCCAAAGCAAGATTATTAAAAAATCCCAAGAAGGTGCCTTGCTTTAAGAGGTAGAGAAAGAAAAGAACCAGCATAGCGAAAGGCCTCAAAACTGTAAACTTAAATCTGGTAAGAGGCAGGCAAAGAGAATATTGGGCAGATGAGAAAATTTTACACAGAGATGAGAAAATTAAACCTGGATCAGAAAGTGACATAATAGTGAAATAATCTGCTCCCTGGTTGGAATTTAGTGCAAATACCAAAGATTGCAAAACAATTAAGCAAGTCAGTGCTGGAGGTAGAGCAATTAGATCCAAAGAGATGCGAATGGAGAGAGTTAACAAAGAAGATGAAGTTCTGGAAGTGGAGTTTCAAGATATACCAGTAGAGAAAATCAGCTCACAAAATAAAAGTGAAAAGGCAAAGCAAAGAAAAGAACCCTTTCTATCACAGGTAGAAAGAGTGATTGCAGAAGGAGATCTGGAATTTAGAATGTCTTGTCCGTCAGAGTTTTTAACAAATAACCTTACAGGAAACACCCACCAGGAATTCACAGTGCCTTTCCCTTTGAGTTGCTAAAAGACCTCAAGCAAGCAGTCAGTGACTATGGCTTGGATGCCCATCATGTAATTAGCATGATAAGGTCTTTGGTAAAGTCTGAGAGCTGGACCCCTGATGACTGGAGAGCCATGGCAAAAGTATACCTCTACACTAAAGAGTTTTTGCAATATCAAATGCTATGGAACAAAGCAGCCCATTCACAAGATCTTAGGAATGCTGAGGATGGGATAGATATATGGATTCATCAGCTTCTAGGAATTGAGAATTTTATCAGTTGAGTTACAACTTCAGTTTTCTGAACAGAAAATAGCACAGATAAGAGAGGTTTGTCTGAGGGTCTGGGAACAGATAATTCCATCAGAAGAGAGAAGGTGGAGTTACATGGTTATAAGACTACTGAATGATGGATCCTATGTTCCTTTTCTGTCCAGTTTAGAAAACTGTTTCTAAATGTATAAAAAATGTTCATGCAGTAAAAGAAATAGTGCATGAGCTTTCTTATGATTTCTTTAAACAAACAAACAAACCCTGTAAAGATGCTTTCTATTCCTGTAGGGAACAGAGAACAAGACTAGATTATATCAGGGTATGTAAAAATGTAGAAACAAATGAATACAACCAATACATGCCAATCTCATGGCAGCTGCCTTGGCAATGTATATCAGACCTAAACAAAAGCAGTTTAGTTGTGGGAAGGTAGGTCATCTCCAAAGGGAGTTCAAAGCACACAAGCCCTTCAAGCTGGCCACCAAGAGTGATTTCAGGCCCTCGCCAGAGCATTGACCAGGGCCACCAAGGTCAGGTTCAACAGAATCTGGACTTTGCTCCAGCTGTAGGAGGGGAACTCATAGAGTGAGTCAATGTCACTCAAGAGTCGACAGCAAAGAATTTCCTTTAGCAAATGCCTCCCAGCAAGGAGATAGAGGAAAGAGCTGGGTCTAGGCCTTGTCCAAGGTGTTCGGCCATGAAGTAAAGTCAGAGGCCATTTCAGAGGTTAGGGCAGGCTTTATTGGAGGGTTTGCAGGAGACTTCAGCAACTCAAAGGAGTGTAAGCTGAGCAAGCCGCTCCAAGGGAACAAAAGGAATGGTTTTTATACCCCTCTGGTGGGCTTGGCGGGAACAGTTACATTTTTAATTTTTTCAGGAGGGAAACTTCTGGTGAGAAATATGTGCACAGCTGAATTCTCAAGGGAGACAGTAGTTAAGCTTATCTAAGGGTTTACAGCAGGGTGGGCACAGCTGAATTTTGCAAGGGAGACAGTCGTTAAGCTTTACAGCAGGGTTACAGCAGGGTGGGGAGTGTGCATTTTTAGAAATGAGCCTGTGTCCTGGAAATTCCAGAAAACCCAGAAAATCGCGGTTTGAGCCTTAGAAGAGATGGTGAAATGGAGGCACTGAGTCTAAAATGGAGTCTCCTGTGCCAACACTGGACACACCTGACTCCACCTTATAGGGAAAATAGGGAAAAGGGACAAAGACTCTCTTCTGTAATTTCTTCATGTTGGCTTTTGGGGGGAGAGTAGGGTTTAGGCAGAGCCCTGGGAGTCCGAGCCTGACACAGGCCGAAGGAGTAGGTACTGTTGTAGCATCATTTGGTTGACAGCAATACGGGTTACTTTGTGGAGTTGTTTTTGCAGGAGCTGGATAATACAAGGGGCAACAGATACCAAGATTATAATAAAAATTAATGGTCCCGCTTTGGGGTCAAGGATGGAATATAATGAGGAGTTCCACCAGGATGAGGAGTCTCTGCCACTTAGCCATGTTCCTTGTAGCTCACAGCTCAGTTTATGCAGCATCTGAACTCTGGTCTCAACCACTCCAGATTCATTTATGTAGTTGCAACATTCTTCTTGCAGGAAGAGGCAGGTTCCTCCCTTTTCTGCTGTGATAAGATCCAGGGCTCAGCGGTTCTGCAAGGCAACTTGAGCAACCGAGGTTACTTGTCTCTGTAGAAAAGCTAAAGACTCAGTGGAGGCATTGATTGCTAATTGAAAACGAGTGGCCAATTCATTTGTTGTTATAACTGAGTGCCCCAGGGCCCCTCCACCTAGTCCAGCTGCTACTGCTGATGAGGCTAGGGAAAGGCCGACCATTATAGCAAGAAAAACTGCTCTTTTTTACAAGGCGGTTTTGAGTTGTCTGGTATTTAGCTCTGAACTCACCAGGGGTGTACATGGTGAGCTGTGGGACTAGAGTAACACGTAGGCACAGAAGGGTTGAGGTGGAATTGGTGTCCAAATACTTCATAAGAGTATGGTTGCACCAAAAGAAGAATCCCTTTGGATCCTGTAATGACTCTGAGGGGTTTTGGGTGGTTTTACATAGCTGCGTGGATGCACTGGAATAGCAAAAAGAACCTGGACAGTACTGGGGGCCATGTATAAAGGTACCTTATGTATTGACGCTGGGTTGGTAGTTGACTTGTCCTGAGTAAGGATATTGACGGGTACTGGTAGTTTCTGCACAGGCACTGCCACTAGCGGGGCATACTCTAGAGCAGCACACATGAGACAACTAGAAAGATTGTTTAGCCCTGTTTTGTTTGCCATAAACAAGCCTTGTTGTAAGAGGTCTAGCCAGGAAAATGGAGATGGGTTTGGCTGAGAGATTTTGTTAGTTTGGACAAAATATCTCTCCCTAGTAAGGGAATTGGACCTGAAGAAACTACTAAAAAAGAATGAGAAAATGGGATTCTGTTGAAAGTGCAAAATAGGGAGTCAGTCTGCCAAGGACTGGAAGGAGTCCCATCTATTCCCATTACAGAGGTCTGGGAGGTGAAGTAGGCCCTGAGTAAGAGGACAAAACAGAATAGGTAGCCCCCATGTTCCCGCTACCTGGAGCGTGACCCTGGGCTTGGCGAGGGTTACTGGAGTCGAGGAGCCAGGGCCGCTTCAGTCCATGAACCCGAGCCACTCCATACCTGTCATTTCCATTTCTGGAGAGGCCTGGATCTCGGTACCTCAGCTTTGCAGGACCGGGGGCAGAGCCAGGGTTGGGCAGTCCCACTTCCAGTGACCTTCCTGTTTGCACAGGGGGCATGGCCGGGTAGGAGGCTTTGGGTTGGGGCATGCTTTCTCCCAGTGGCCATCCTTGCCACACTGGAAGCAGGTACTTGGTGGGGGGCGCGAGCCTCCTGAGGAAGCTCTGCACTTAACAGGATTACCTGCTGGATTTAGGGCTGCTACCAAAGTTTGCGAGTGGAGGCTGACCATCTGTTGCATCCTTGCCTAGCGAGTGGTCTCGGTTGTCTCTTCTCGGGCATTGTAGATTTTAAATGCCATTGTCACCAGGTCCTGTATGGGAGTTTAGGACTCTGTTCAGTCCTTTTTCGCTTTTTTCTAATGTCAGGGGCAGACTGAGAGATAAAATGGGAGGCCAAAATGGAAGCACCACTTGTAGATCTTAGGTCTAGTTGGGTATACTTGGTTAAAGCCTCCTGAAGGCGGTTGAGAAAAGGGGCTGGATTTTTGTCTGCTCTTTGAGTAATCTCACACAGTTTGTCATAACTAACAACTTTATTGGAGGTAGCTTCTAGTCCCCTTATAAGATATTGGATCATTAGATCTCACTACAGGAGGGCGGAACCCTGGCAGGGCTGATAGTTCCAGCCCTGATCATCCAGTGGGATAGTCTGTGGCCCTCCTGGGACAGGATTAAAGTCATGGTCCTTATCTGCCAGCTGGTGACCTGCTTCAGCGACCCTGGTTCGTTCTTCAACAGTTAAGGTGGAGGCCAGTATTACCTGAATGTCATGCCATGCTAAATCATAGGTTTGGGTAAGATAAGTGAACCCTTTTATGAATTTTGAGGGATCTGCCGAAAAATGAGCCTAGCTGGGTTTCAAGTTGGGATAGGTCCTGCAGAGTAAATAGGACGTGTACTCTTACAAGCCCCTCAGGAGAGGTTACAGGGGAGCTATCCTGAGAGTCAGTTTTCTGAGGATTAGCCTGCGCACTGGGAGCAGGAGATTGAGAGGGAGGGGCAGTGAGGAGTTCATTGGGTTCTTCTGGTGGCGAAAACACTACACCTGGATCTTTTTTTGGAGGGGAGGATTGAGTTAATAAAATTTGGCGGTTGGAACAATGGCTACAAAGGTCAAGGCGGGAACGCAAGTTCCAAAAAAGCATGCACAGTAGGGAACCTCAAAATCCTTACCCGTTTTCCTACAGAAATTGTCCAGGTCTTGTAGAACGTTGAAATCAAAGTGCCAGTCGGGGGCCAATGTGACTGGTTGTCGAGTTGATACAGGAGCCAGGCAACTTGGGAAAGAAAAATAAATTTTTTCTTTCTCAAGGTTTGGTCGTACCCCAGCCTCGAGAAATTTTGCACAAGACAGCCCAATGGGTTACAGGGTCTATTTTGGACTGTACAGCGCCCATGGTGTTAATCTGAATGATCAGTGAGAGAAAGTGAGTGAGTGAGAGAGAGAGAGAGATAAAGAGAGAGAGAGAGAGACGAAATAAAGAAATAAAGGTTGAATGGATAGTTTTAGGTAGATAATCCCCTGGGGACGATATTAGCAGGTAAAATGAACTAAACCCAGCTCTTTGAGCTCGAGTCCAGTCAGCTGGGATAGTGACTGCTAGGCCCCATGCTAATACTCCAGTGAATGGTAAGGGCACGAGGCAATAAAGGATTAAACAAGACTGTAAGGGTGACATGAGTACCGGCTGGAATTTTGGTGTACTGACTGACTTTGGTAAGGGTTGGACGAGCGTCAACAAGATGTCCCCTGAAGAAACTGGCCCAACATGGGCTGTGATACGGGAGAGAGATTAACCGACGTCTCAGGTTTAATCTCTGTCCCAACCCCTGGAGTTGGAGAATTTTCCTGGCATGGCCACGACTATGGCAGGAAAACTCTAATGGAATGGATTCCAACTAGTTTCCGCGTCAGACTGAAAGGAGAGGGAAAAAGGAGAAAAGAGAGGTTAAATGGGGGAGGGCACCGCAACTTACCAAACTGTCACTGGTTTATGTGCCGAGGGCTGCTTGATGCGACCCAGGGCCCTGGAAATTTGGGGAAAGAGGGGGCTCGGGAGGTTAGGGCAGGCTTTATTAAAGGGCTTGCAGGCGACTTCAGCAACTCAAAGGAGTGTGAGCTGAGGAAGCCGCACCAAGGGGACAAAAGGAAGGGTTTTTATACCCCTCTGGTGGGCTTGGCGGGAACAGTTACATTTTTAATTTTTTCAGGAGGGAAACTTCTGGTGAGAAATACGTACACAGCTGAATTTCGCAAGGGAGACAGTCGTTAAACTTTCCAGCAGGGTTACAGCAGAGTGGGATGTGTGCATTTTTAGAAATGAGCCTGTGTCCTGGAAATTCCAGAAAACTCAGAAAACCGCGGATTTGAACCTCAGAAGAGATGGTGAAATGGAGGTACTGAGTATAAAATGGAGTTTCCTGTGCCAAGACCAGACACAAGGGAGTTCAGAAAGCGAGCTGTCTGCCTATGGGGCAAAGAGAATTTCAGAAAGACATAGTAGATATTTCCCAATCTCACAACAGGAGACCAGACAGAACCTAGAGAAGACTCATAAGCCCTTTCAGCAGCTTGCTAATTCCCCAAATCAGGAGTTTATTGAAAGAATAACACAGTTTTTAATCAGGAAGATTTAACCTAAGTACTCAAGGAATTAAAAATCATACTGAAGCTGATCAAGGTTGTGAGGAAAGGGTAAAAGTAGTAATCAAATCAGAAATTATTAAGAGCGGTGATTGGGGTTCCCTATCTAAAATAATTATAGCATGCTTAGTAGGAAAGTCAAACCTAAATTTTCAGTGCTCAGATTGTTGCTGGAATTATTAATCAGGATTATAATGAAGAAATTAAGGCAGTGATAAAGTCGATATGCCATGGTTTATAAAGGAGTATTGATTAAGCCAATTTTTATTTCCTTGTATTTCTAGAATAAAAATTTATACCTATCAGGGAAAAGTGCTTGAGAAGTCTGAGCACATATTAAAATCAAGGGGTCTTTCAGAGTGCTGTTGTAGGGAAACGACAATGCCCCATAGGATTTAGAATCTGAAGGTAAAAGGTTTTTCAGATTTGGACTTGGAGTCATGTCCTTAGGGCATTCAGGAGGACCTAGAACCCGCCCATTAGCTTTCTCTAAATTAATCTTGGAGGGAAGTTAGCCACATCAGACTAATGCAAGATTGTAAAATCATACAATATAAGAAACATGATGGGCAATAAGACTTAATTGAACCTGTAACCTTATTGGTAAATTTGGAGAATAAATGTCTGTTTGGTAAGTTTCTTCTACAGCTGAACAAATTTATTAAGAGTTTTTGCAGCCTTTTAAATCATCTGGAATGTAGTAAGAAGCAGTTAGCTCTCTCCATTCTCTGAGAGCTGGCAGCCTAAATGTACATAACAAGGCTACCTAACAAGTTCCACTGGTTTAGAATCAAGCAAGTTCCCTGATATTGATTATCAAGCTTTGGAATCTTTATTATTAATACAGAAGGGGGAAAGTTATGTGACAAATAGTATTTAATCATGTTAGCCAAATATTTTTTTCTCTTTACTAAAATCTTCTAACAATTTAGGGCAAATAAACACATTTTCACTCCTACAGATAAAAACTGATCTTGAGAAATCCCAGGAAGATGGGAATCATGCTTGGGATCCAGGTCCAATAATCACCTGGAAAACATTTGTGTTTTTTGCAGAATAAAGCTGATATGCTCCCCCTAGGAAGACGCATAAGAGTTGGAGAAATCGCTTAACCATAATTCTCTTTCCAGGTTGCTGACACCCCAAAGGGAGGGGCTCTTTGTTTATGTGTTCACAGGTAAAAGAGATTAATGAATTTCTCTTCAACCAGCAAGGCCCAAAGCAGTGGGTGCTGTAACCTGATCCTGTCAGTTACTGAAGTCATCCAGAACGTGAAAGAAAACCTCGCAGATTCCAATGCTGCCTACTGAGATATTTCT
>PVJH01036093.1:0-19081 GCA_004026705.1 Nesogale talazaci | reverse complement strand
TTTAATTTCTCCAGTAAAATCCTGATCTATAATTCCGGGCATTACTATCAGCCCCTTCATAGTAATGCTACTACGTCCCAGGATAAGACCTAGCGTATTTGTTGGAAGAGGGCCATAGACTCCTGTAGGCACAGCCTGCATACCCATTTCAGGTGTTAATACTGTGTAGGAGGTGGCACTGAGGTCCAATCCCGCACTTCCAGGGGTTGCTCTGAACAAGTCACAAATGGATTTTTTGATGTTTCTGCTTGGGTGATGTAGGCCCCATGAATTTGTTTCGGGACCTCGGGCTGGCCCCTACGCCAGTTTCCCTGCACCAGGGGTAAGGGACGGCCAGTAGAGTCAGTTATAGATTTACAATCTTTTGCCCAGTGTTGACCTTTATGACATCTGGGACATATTCCTGGAGTTCTGGTGTTGGTAATCTTCTGATTATTAGGGCACTGCGCTACTCTATGTCCCACTCGTCCACATCCAAAACAACGCCCAGGAGGGCCAGGAATGTGATTTCGGCCTCTTTTTTCTTTCCTTCTTTGAAATAATACTTTCTACATAGTTTTTCCTTGTAAGGCAGCTGCCAAAGTCACACCTTGAACATAGGAAGGTCCTATGTCAGCACAAAGTCGAATATAATCAGAAAGATTGCCCTTTTTCTGAATGGTCTAAGAGCTGCTTGACAAGCAGCGTTGGCATTTTCATATGCCAGCTGTTTCACCAGCATGAGCCCTGCCTCTTGATCAGCAATAAGTTTTCCTGTGGCTTCTAATAATCGAGAGACAAAATACTGATATAACTCATCTGGTCCTTGTCTGATCTTAGATAAATCCTCTGTCTTCCTATTGGAACTTGGTAATTTTTTCCAAGCTCGCTGTGCTGCAGTTCTTATTTGGGCATAGGTTTCTAAGGAAAATCCAGGCTGGTTGTCTGTGGAGCAATAAAAACCCTCTCCAGCCAACATTTCATAAGAAATAGGTACATTCTGATTTTTGTTATTTTCAGTAAAGTGTTGACATTTCTCTACATATTCAGATTTCCATAACAAATAATCTCCTCCACTTAAACAAGCCTTAGCTAACTGCTTCCAATCATTAGGGGGCATAGGTTGATCGGACATTCCGGACAGAATGGCCTCAGTAAATGGGGCAGTGGGACCATACTGAGCACAGGTTTGTTTCAGTTCTTTAAATTGTTTAAATGGGATGGGTTGGTGAAATCTATTTCCCTGTGGATCTTCTAAAACAGGGTATAATTGGAAACCTGAAATATTATCATTATTCTGCACAGCAGTTTGTAATGCTTTCTGTAGCGGAGACAATCCTTCTGTTGAAGGAAATTTTCCTTTCACTTTATTACTTAAAACAGGATAAGCTTTTACATTATCAGAACCTGGTTTATTCAAAATCAGTTTCTTTAATAAAGTACAAATTTTCGTATTCTCTAAACCTAACATAGCAATAAAGTCCTCATCCTCATGATATTTAGCAGCTTCTTCCTCCAAAGTGGTGGAATCAGTGGGTGACAATTTATCATCAAGGGTGTCACGAAGAGGAGGCGCAGAAGTTACTTTAGCAATTGGGGGAGCACTAGGTGAATTGCCTTTCTCTTCGGTAATCATAGGAAGAGAAGTACCCCTACATAAGGGGGTTTTATCCAATTTATGTCCCTCATGACGGGAATCTAAACAATCCCTAATTAGATTCCACACAGAAAAAGCGTCAGCAGGCACATCCTCAGGGCCCTTTGAGGCACAATGCTGTCTTAGGTCATACCCTATGCGTTCCCAATTATCTAAATCAATAGTCCCTTGTTCAGGAAACCATGGGCAAACGTCTTCAATAAATTTCAAAAAATTTTCCAATTGTTTGCTACCTACCTTAACACCCCTAGAACAGAGCATATTTTTAGAAACTTGCACAAACAGCACTCTGCTATTCTCTTGCCCCATGTTTTACTCCCGTTTATAAACCTCCCTGCCCTTTCTTTACCTTAATTTTTCCGGACGTCCATAAATTCTCCAAGGGCAGCGTCCTTCTTTGTTCTGTTGCTAGTCTCAGGGCGTCTTCTGAGCTTCCCCGTACATGCTCCACTTCCCCGTACCGGCCACAATTTGCCGGTACCTGGCGGCTTCTTGGCCGGTGCCAGCCGGCTTCTTGAACCTGTGAACAAAGAGGATAAGAAAAGGCTATATACAAAAGCTGGGAATGGGAGGACGGAGTCTGAAGACAGCCGTCCCAAGTTTAATAAAGACAGTCCTTTTATAAGTCCAAGGCATTGCATAACATACTTGTTCTTACACTCTTTCCCATGACTAAGGAACATCAATATCTTATGTGAAGTTCACCGCATTCTCATTCTCATCAGCCATCTCCTGAAACACAGCCAAGCTGCTTCTCAATCCGACCTTGGTAGTTTCTATCTAGTAACATAGACTAAGCTACATGTATCTAAACAATCAATACAGTAAAACACCTGCACAATTATGTGAAAAACAAAATATGCTGGGAACTAAGGTCATCATGCCCTAGAGTTATGTAGCAAAAGGCAACTCCTGCTTTCAGGACAGCTTCAGAGAGTTATGCAGCAAAAGGCAATTTCTGCTTTCAGGACAGCTCCAAACCATATTAACCCTTTGGTTTCAAGGCAGCTCCCAACATGTCCTCATCATGTGAGACTTTATGGTTAAATTTGTTTTATTGATCAACTCTTAGTGTACTTATAGTTTTGTCACCCTTCCTTAAACAAGTATTTATTTTTCAGTTTTTATAAATTTCCCCCTGAACTCAATTTCTGCATTGCTAAGCTTTCACACTCTGATGTACATAGCCTTTTTTTCTTTCTGTTTCTTCTATTCATTTCTGAATTTATTTATGTTCATTTTGCAGCATTGAAATAACATTTTCATCCATTTTGTGGCATGTATTTCTGGAAAGCATTGACTCCCTAGAGACCTGCTTTACTGATAAGGTTTAGTATTTGATTTATACACCACCCATGTAACTTCTTTCAGTTCAGCAAAGCGTTCCTAAGCATTTACGAGACAGGGTGTATTAGGACAGCTCCTCCAGCTTTGAGACCTCTTGTGTTGTCAAGGCTATAGTCTTTCCCTTGAAGACCTGACTCTACCTTTCCACTCACATTGACACTGGCTTCATTTGCCCAGGTACATTTTGTTCTATTTGCATTCCATGCCAGCAGCTTCCACACTGGACAAGCTCATGGTATAAACTTTCTGTAGGTTAATGTTGAGAGTTCCCTGGGTTTTCCCAGGCCTGTTAGAAGGTGTCAAGGAACCCAGAACCATCCACTCATTTTCAAGCTGGATGTCTAATTGAGTTCCTTGGCCTCTCTCCCTCCCCTGCTTGCCAAGCATCTCTTTGCTCCCACCCCCACTGGCACAGGCACAGCCACTCATCATTTTAGGCCTGCCCTGAGCTTCCCAGGTGCCTCTTTATATATGCAGTATCAGGTTAGATCACAGTGATTTTAAAGCAAGCCATTTTGTTTATTTGATTTTTGTGTCTTTTAAAAATCATTTTATTAGGAGCTCATAAAACTCTTATCACCATCCATATATCCATCCATTATATGCAAAGTACATTTGTACATTTGTTGCCATCATCATTCTCAAAACGATTTTTTCCTACTTAAGCCCTTGGTATCAGCTCCTCATTTTTACCGTTCCTCCCCACTGCCCCCTCCCTCATGAACCCTTGATAATTTATAAATTAGTATTGCTTCATCATATTGTACAGTGTCCGAAATCTCCCTTCACTCACTTCCCTGTTGTCCATACTCCAGGGGGGAGGTTATATGGAGAACCTTATAATCAGTTTCCCCTCTCTACTCCACCTTCTCTCCACCCTCCCAATATTACCACTCTTACCACTGGTCCTGAAGGGGATCATCTGTCCTGTATTTCCTATGATTCTGGCTCCAATCTGCACCAGTATACATCCTCTGGTCTAGCCAGACTTGTAAGGTAGAATGGAATCATTATAGTGGGCTGGGGGGGGGATATTTAAGAACTAGAGGAAAGTTGCATATTTCATTATTGCTCCCCTACACCTTGACTGGCCCCTCTCATTCCGGTGACCCCTCTGTAAGGGGATGTCACTTCACATATCGATGGACTTTGGGTCCCCAATGTGTACTTCCCCTCATTTATAATGATATAATTTTTAGTTCTTTGATGCCTGATACCTGGCTCCTTCGACACCTTATGGTCACACAGGCTGGTCACACAGGCTTCTTCCATGTAGGCTTTTTTGCTTCTGAGCTAGATGACTGCTTGTTTATGTTCAAGCCTTTAAGACCCCAGATGATACATCTTTTGATAGCCAGGCACCATCTGCTTTCTTCACCACTTTTGCTTATGCACGCATTTGTCTTCAGTGATTGGGTCAGCAAGGTGAGTATCATGGAATGCTAATTTAATAGAACAAAGTGTTCCTGCATTGAGGAAGTACCTAAGTGGAGATCCAATGTCCATTTGCTGTCTTAATACTGACCCTATAAGTGTGTGTACATAGATCTATTTCCCCACCATCATATATAAATATATTCACCTATGTACATGTCTGTATTTAGAATTTTATATATGCCTTATACCCCCCAGTTCTTTCCTCTATTTCCTTTTACTTTCCTCTTGTCCCACTATCATGCTCAGCCTCCATTGGGGTTTCAGTATTATCTCTCTGCTGCATTACTCATGCTTGGGCCTCTCACACCCACCTTGACACTGACTTTGAATAACTTTTTGTTCCTTTATCCCTAGGTTGGTCAACAACACCTCCTTTCCCCCACCTCCCCATCTCCCATGTCCTCCCTAGAAGCACCAGTCCTGTTATTTTCTCCTCCACACTGTTCATCCAGCCTTTCTTATCTAGATAGACCTGCAGAGATAACAATATGTGCTAGGGAGGAAAAGAGATGCCTAACCTTTTTTAGTCTTTTAAAATCTCATACAGAAGCTCAGATGAGTGGAATTTGGATACTGTATGAATATATTAATAAGAAGATGAGTGGCTTAGTAGATTATGACATTTCAATTGCAAATAAGACCCATTGAGCATAATTTGATGCTTACAGCTTACTAGAATTTCCTCTCCCTTTCCCAATTCCATTTGCACCAACAGAAAATTGATGCCTAAGACCCAAGCTGTCTGTATTAATACAGGTAGGCTAGAGGAACAAATTTCATGACACACATATAGATATAGGGAAAAGGTTTATATACAAGAGGAACAGGACATTGAGCCCAGTCCAGTTCAAAATCATGATATTAACCCATATGCCTGAAATCAGTCTATAAAGTCTTCCGACTCATGAAGTCACAGGTCAGTGGGTGCAGAATCCCGGCGCTGGCAGGGGTCTCCCCACGGGTCCTCGCTTCCAGGGCTCAGGGTCCATCAACAGTATCCAGTGGTGGCAGAAGCAATTCATCACTGGCAGAGGTCTCCATGTGGCTACCCCAGCTTCAGAGGTCTGGCTCTATCAGGTCAAAGCCGTGTGGTCTCTCCGCCAGCTCCTCCAGCTTCTCAGATGCTGCCATCTTGTCTTATCTGTGATTCATCATCTCTGAGACTAACTTCCAACAACTGGGGAGGATAGCTTCTCATCTTCACGAGGGAAATATTGTGAGATTTCCCAGATGTATCAGGAGAAAACCATGCCCTCAGAGAAGCCTTATTGGCTACTCAATGGCTATCTCCAGATTAATAGGCTAGACTCCACCCATACATCGCAATCATGAAATTAACATAAGCACATGACTTCCACAAAGTCCAAAGAGAATGCAGCCTTTCACCCCCACTCATGTCACAGAGAAAGGTACACCTCCACTCACAAAGAGACACTAAACCCAGAATCCATGGTTTGTACAAACTGTATCTCCAGCCACAGGAATGAGCAGCTCCTTTCGTAGACCACAAACACTGGCCAGAAAGTGAGGACAAAAAGGGTAAATCATTTACCCAAATAGAGTTACTTTTTCAGTTTCACGCTAGCTAATACCTTTGTCTTAAAATGAGACTATGACTATGACCCGATCTTATGTGTGGCTTTGGTCCTTCCCTGTTTTCTGTGGGTCCTTGCAAATCACAATGATATGTCAAATTTGGGGTTGGTCCCGGCACCTGTGGAAGTGCTATACCTGGATTATTTCTGCAGGCACTCATAAACTCATGGGTGTTGTTCTGATCTTATAGATATGAAGACAAAGGGTTGTAAAATTTACATATTCACCCCAGCGTGGCATAGCCAGCACTCACAATCATCATGTTCCCACCATTCCTGTCATCCAAACTTTATGTGGATTTTTTTCCATTTTTTTCATGTGATCAAATGATGTCAGTCATCTGGCTCAAAAATAAATAAGTAAGTAAGTAAAATGTCTGTGAAAGCAGACAAGAGAAGACATCTGAAAACCTGGAAGACAACTTTTTTCATGTAGACATGTGAGCATGTGAAATAAAGTACATCTTTCATTCATCATCTATACCAGTACACCCTATCTACTTTTCCCTTTGCTTTGCATAGAAGTTTCAAGTCTTCAGCAGCAGGGCGGGTTGACTGAACTGGAAAGCCAATGCATGTGAGACACGTGAGTATTGTCACAAGAAGGTACAACCTTTCTGTGTTGTTTCTGTTGTTAAGTGGTATACAATCCATGCCAATTCATAAAAATATTGTGTACCACAGAATGTAGCTAGGCCCTGCAGCATTCTCACAAATACTGTTATTCTTCAGCCTGTTGTTGAAGCCATGATGTCAATCCATCAGGTTGAGGATTTTTTTTTCATTTTTTGCTTAGCCTCTACTTTACCAAGTGTGGTGTCCTTTTCCAGGAACTAGTCTATCCTGACCACATGTCCAAAGTATGTAAAACAAAGTCTCACTACCCTTGCTTCTGAGGGGCATTTTGGCTACACTCCCTCTGAGACAAACAGCCAACTGACTTGAAGAGATTTATATCTGTGCCCATTCCAAAGAATGTTGACTCTAAACAGATTGCACAAACTATACAGCAATATAACTAATATCACATGAAAGTAAAATTTTGCTGAAAATCATCCAGCAGTGGTTTCAGCAGTACATTGACAGGGAGCAGCCAGTGTTCAGAACACATTCTGAAGAAGACACAGAACAAGGAATATCCTTGCTAATGTCAGATGGATTTGGGCTGAAGGCAGAGAACGCCAGAAAAAAAAAATATTCACTTGTGCTTCATTGACTTTTTAAGGATATTCGACTGTGTTGGTTTTAACAAATGACGGACAGCTTTAAGAAGAATGGGAATTCCAAAGCATTTAGTTGTGCTCCTGTGTAAGTGGGTCAAGAGGCAGTTGTGTAAACAAAACAATGAAATGCTGTATGGTTTAAAATCAAGAAAAATATGCATCAGGGTTCTGTCCCCTCACCATTATTTCTCAAACTATATGCTGAACAAATAATCCGAAGAGCTGGGTTATATGAAGAAGAATGCAGCATCAGGAATGGAGGAAGACATTAACAACCTGTGGTACGCAGATGACACAACCTTACTTGTTGCAAGTGAGGAAGACTTGAAGCAATTGCTGCTGATGATCAAGGACTGCAGCCTTCAGCATGAATTACTACTCGATAGAAAGAAAACCCAAATCTTCACAAATGGCCCAGTAGGTACCATCATGCTAAATGGAGAAAAAAATTGAAGCTGCCAAGCGCTTCATCTTTCTCTGATCAACAGTCAATGCCCATGGACAGTATTTCATTCTGTCTTACATAGGATAACTATGAGTTGGAAGTGAAACACACACACACACACACACACACACACACACGAGTCCTGGTAGCTTGGTGGTTACATTTGGGGCTGTGATCTGCATGATCAGCAATTTAAACCACCAGCGGCCAGCAGTTCTATGGGAGAAAGACCCATTGTTGTACTCCTGTAACCATTTGGTCTCAGAAACCCACAGCATTGACTCAATGAGAGGGAATTTGGTTCATATATTTCCAACAAAATTATCTTTCAACAATGGGGGCTAAAGTAGGAAATTTCCCATTCAACAGAAGTTCCATGAATGCATGATCACAAGACCAGTCCTGCATGAAAAGATAAGGATGTCCTTATGGTGGAAAACCAATGGCACCAGATAACAGTCAGAGACAATAACAGAAGACATCATCCCCCAGAAGCCAAGCCAGGTAGGCACTGCTCAAGAGTAAAACAAAGGTACTATTGGCTATGTTGTTGTTTGTAGGTACCATCAGGTGGGCTTCAATCCATAGCAACCCTGTGTGCAACTGAATAAATCACTGGATGGTCCTGTGCTATCCTCACCATTAGACCTATGCATAGATCCAGCCACCATGTCAATCCAACATGGACTGCAAAAAGAACAAACCAATCTGTATTGGGGAAAAAATAATGCAAAGTATATGACAAAATCTTGCCATCCTTGCTTTCTAGCCTTACTTCTTCCAGGAGTTTGTTTTGTCTTTTTAGCCGTCCATGGTACTTTCAATAGTGTTCTCCAGCACCACAATTCAAATGCATCTATTCTTCTATGGTCTTCCTTATTCAATGTCCAACTTTCACAAGCATATGAAGCAATGTAGAATACCATGTCTTGGGTCAGGCTTACCTTAGACCTCAAAGTGAGATCCTTGCTCCTCCACACACAGAAGAGGTCTTGTGCAGTAGACTTACCCAATGCAATAGGTCTGCTGCCTCTTGACTTCCATGAGCATTGAGTGTGGGTTCGAGCAAGACAATATCCTTGACACCTTCACCCTTTCCTCTAATTATCATAATATTACCTATTGGCTCACTGGTGAGGATTTGGGTCTTTCTTACATTAAGTTTAATCTATACTAAAGGCTACCATCCTTGAGCTTCATCAGCAAAAACAAGATAAGAACAAAGAGACTATTGGCAACATGCATACACACACCAAAAAAATTAGAAAAAAAATTGTGGGAGATTCATTTAAATATGGCTAGGTAGTCAGAGCCTCTGGAAAACCCTCTAAAAAGAAACTTCTGAAAAAGTCAAAAGGACACAGGAGCTTGAGTTCCAAGGAGCAGAAATCTCTACCAATTACACACTGGTGTTTCAGGTGGGTTATTGACACCAACAGTCATTAAACAAAACCCCAAAAAAAGGACACTGGGCAGAATTGATCCCCAAAGAGAAATCACTACAATACATCATAGTCAAACTTTCTAACATTGATGAAAATGAAACAATCCTGAAACCAACACAGGAATAAAAAAATAATCACATGTAAAGGCCAAATAATTTGGATAAATTCATTTTTTCTATCAAAACCATGCAGGCAAGAAGTCAATAGATTAATATATTCAAAATATTTAAAGAAAGTAACTACAAACCCAAAATCTGATATCCAGAAAATTATCACCCAAATATTTTCAGAAAAGGAAAAGTTAAACAAATTTGTAAAAATAAGACCATTCTTTGAAAAACACTAAAATTAGTTCTTTGGATATATAATCAATAACAATAACAGACAACAAATTAAAATCATCACATATGACATTCCTATCAAGAAACTCTCCTACTTAAGTAATACACAAAGTGAAGCAGTTATATGAGCCAAAATTACCACAGATCATAATTTCTCAATGAATTCAATACCAAAAAATAGAGGAAACAGAGTAGATGATAAATAATACAACAGATAAAATATTTAGTCATTCAGAAAAGACAGCAAACTGTTTGGGATTAGAAAAGTACAAAATGCAAATGACCCTCAAAGAAAAAATTAAAACTTCAACAAAATGAAAAAGAGAAAAGTCATATAATCCAGTTAAACAGTAAAATGGGAACACAGGAAAAGAAATTATTGACAAGAAAATCTATAAACAAAAAGCACCTCAAAGATCATCATAAACAATGAAGCTATGTAACAAAATAACAGCAATAAATCCACACCTATCAATAACAATGAATTTAAATGGATTTACCACTTAAGAGACAAAGATTAGCAGAATCAATAAAAAAGCTTTGAGCCTTTAATAGGCTGCTTACAAAAAATCTTAGATATAAAGACAAATACAGATTACAAATCAAAGGATGGATATATATATGTATGTGTGTGTGTATGTGTGTGTGTGCATATATATATGCAAAGAAAATGCAGAACTAGCAATGTTAATTTCTGGAAAAAAATAGACATCAGAGTAAAAGTCATAATGAGAAACAAAGAATGTCATTATATAATGATGAAAGCCTGAATTAAAGAAGAAACTATAGCTGTAAAAATCATCCATGAGGGCTGAGCCCCGGTGGCGTAAGTGGTTGAGTGTGGAACTGCAAGCCGCGGCCTTAGCAGTTCAAATCCAGTGGTGGCTCTCAGGAGCGGCACTGGGTAGCGCCCACAACCACCAGAGGCAGTAATGCCCACAAAAAAAAAAATCATCCATGAACCAAGGAAAGACCTTCAAAATACATTAACCAAATTCTCATAGAAATGAAGATACAAATAGACCATAACACAATAATACCAGTAGACTTTAATATATCATTCTTAAGCAAAGGTGAATCAACTAGAAAGAAAATCAGCAAAGATAAGAAAAACTAAATAAAACAATCAACTTTATGAGCATCACAGAATGCCAGGTTATTAGAACAAAGTGTTCTTGCATTGAGGGAGTACTTGACAGGAGGTCCAATGTCCATCTGCAGCCTTAATACTTAACAAATAAATATATGTTAAGTATTTTCTACTAGAAAATAGATCTTATTCCCCCTCATCATATACAAATATATTTACATATGTATATGCTTATGTTTAGATCTCTATAGATGCCCTTTGTCTCCATTCTTTCCTCTATTTCTTTTTATTTTCCTCTTGTACCGCTTATTATGCTAAGACTTCATTCGCATTTGAGTACTTCCTCTCAGCTACATTGCTCTTGATCAAGCCCCACCAGGCATCCTATGCCCTCCTCACTATTAATTTTAGATCACTTGTTGTTCCCTGCCCCTGGATTTGTTGGCACCCTGCTTCCTTTCCCCTACTACCCCCTTCTCTTTTGTCCCCCTAGAACCATCGTTCCATTGTTTTCCCTGTATTGTTTAACCCACCTATCTTTATATAGATAGACATGCATAAACAATAATAAGTGCAAAAATAAGACACAGTAGCTCATCTGTTTTAAATATCACCAAAGTGATTTTCGTAATGGTTGTATATACTTGCAGGCCCACCAGGATTGGATGACAGTTCCTATCTCACCACAGTTCCCCAAACTCTTGTTACGTTCTGATTTTTTTTGAATTGGGCTCATTAAGGGTGTTAGATAGTATCTCATAGTAGTTTTTGGTTGTATTTCTTCTATAGCTAATGATTGGGAATTTTTTCTCATATTTATTGGCCATTTAGATTTTTGCCCTTGTGAAATTTCTGTTCACATACTTTGCCCACCTCCTCAGGCGGCAATTCATTTTTTTTTCTCTTATTCTAAGCTAGCAGTGTATTGCAGATTTTAGTAATAAGGCCTTTATCTGATGTGTCATTGCTAAATATGCTTTCCCAGTCTGTGGATCCTCTCATTATTCTCTTGAGCAAGTATTTCTATGTACACAGTGTTTTATCTTCAGTATATCGCACTTGTCAATTTGTGACTCATCTGTATTTGTGTCCTTCCCTATTTCCGATAGCCTATCTATTCCCTGTACCAAAATTCTGAGGTTTATCCCAAATCCCTCTTTGATGGCCCGGATAATTTGGGGGTTTACCTTAAAGTCTGTGATCCACCTTGGATTTATTCTTGTAAATGGAGTGAGGTGGAGGTCTTGCTTCATTTTTCTGCAGGTATATATTTTTTCCAGCACCACATGTTGAAGAGGGCAGCTGCTTCCCATTGATATTTTGGGGGTTCCTTACCAAAGATCAGTTTCTATATGCTGATAATTTTATTTTTGGGTTTTCAGTTCTTTTTTCATTGGTCTTAGTATCTGTCATTATGCGAGCACTTTGCTGTTTTGATCACTGTGGCTATATGATAGGTGCCAATGTCAGATAAAGCAAGCCCTCCTGCTCTGGTATTTGTATTGAGGTAGAATTTATTGGATATAGTGTCTTGGGCAGAACTGACATCTTTACCATATTTAGTCTTCCAATCCAGGAGCATGGGATTTTCTTCCATGTGTTGAGGCCACTCTCAATGTCTTGTAGTGGTCTGTAGTTTTCCTCATATTAATAGTTTGGTTTTTTAATCAGGTGTGTCTCTAGATATTTCAATTTGTGCTTGAGTATTTTGAAGGGTACCACCTTTTTGATCTCTTTCATGGACTTGACCAATTTTTAGGCAGTTTGATGGAATTCTATTTGTTGATCTTGTATCCTGCCACTGTGCCATGTTTCTCTCTTCCAGCACTCCCCTTATGGAGCTTTTGGGATTTTCTATATCTAAAATCATATAATCATATAATCTGTTAATAATGAGAGTTTCATCTCTTCCTTCCCCAGACAAATACCTTTGATGTCTTTTCTTTGCTTTATGCTGTTAGCTAGGACCTCCAGTATGATATTAAATAAGATTGGGGGACAAGTGGCATCCTTGTCTGGTCCCCTTTTTCAATGGGATTATGTACATCTTTTCTCCATTGACTACCACACTGGCTGATGGCTTTTCATCTATAGCTTGTATTATATTGAGGAATTTTCCTTTGATTCCTATCTTCTTGAGTGTCTTAAACAGGAGTGAGTATTGGATGTTGTTGAATGTTGTCTTAGTTCAGGTAGAATAGAAAAGCAAATTCATAAGCACTCATATAGATATAAGGGAAAGGTTTATATACAAGAGGAATGGAACATTGAGAAAGCATCCCAACCCAGGCCAATCCAAGGTCATAAGTCTGATATTAGCCCATATGTCTGATACCAGTCTATAAAGTCTCCTTCTGACTCATGAAACATGTGCAAAGACAGCAGGACAATCACTGGCCAGTGGGTGCAGAATCTTGTGTATCAGCAACAGTAGAAGCATGCCAGCTCTGACAGGAGTCTTCCCATGGCTCCTCATTTCCAGGGCCCAAGGTCCATCAGCATTATCCAGTGGCAGTAGAAGCATTTCAGCACTTAGGGGTCTTTCTGTGGCTTTTCCTAGGTCTGGTTTCATCAGGGTAAGCCCATGTGGCTTCTCCTCTGACTCCTCCAGTTCCTTACATGCTGCCATCTTGGCTTATCAGTCAAGCATCTTCCAACAACTAGGGAGATGGTCTATCATCTCCATGAGGGAAATATCGCGAGACTTCCCAGAATTCTCAGAGAAAGCCATGCCCACCCAGAAATCCCATTGGTTATCTCCAGATTGACAGGCTAGACTCCACCCCTACATTCCCTATCATGAAATTGACACACAAGAACATGACTGCCACAAATGGTTTCTCTACATTATCAATATTATCATGTTTTTTTTATCATTTTCCATGTCTATATAATTGCCTTTCATATATTGAATTTCCTGATATGAATCCCACTTGGTCATGGTGAATTATTTGTTTTATATACTTTTGTATTCTATTGACAGGTATTTTGTTAAGAATTTTTTTATCAATGTTTATTAAGGATATTGCTCTGTAGTTCTTAATTCTTGTGGGATCCTTCCCTGTTTTAGGTATCAGAATTGGACTAGCTTCATAAAAAGAGTTCGGGAGCTTGCTGTCTTTTTTATGTTCCAGAAGAGTTTGTGTAGGATTAGTGTCATCACTCATATGTAATCCTGGAACTCTTAGCCAGTGCTATAAGGCAGGGAAAGGATATTAAAGGCATCCCGCTGGCACAAAAGAAATTAAACTCTCTTGCTTTGTGGATGATATAATTCTACATATCGAAAACCTCAAAGAGCCAATTAAAAAATGGCTGGAGATATTTGAAAAAGTGAGCAGTGTACCAGGTGATAAGGTTAACATGCAGAAACAAATTCAATTCTTATGTATCAAGAAGATGACACCACAATGGAAATAAAGAGAACAATACCAATTCCAATAACTACCCAAAGATAACATACTTAGGAATAAATCTAACCAGAGAAACAAAAGATTTATACAAAGAAAATTATCAAGTACTCCTGCAAGAAACCATGAGACTTATGTGAATGTAATAAATGATCCATATTCCTGGATAGGAAGGTTCAAAATGGTGAAAATGATAATATTATCAAAAACATTTTATAAGTACAATGTAATTCTGATCCAAATCCCATCATAGTTTTTCAAAGAAACTAATCACCAGCTTTATATGAAAATGATAGAAGAAGAAGAAAACACTTAAAAAAATACCAACAAGTAGAGTGCCCAGTCTACAGAGCAAGTAAAGAAAGAAGAGTTACCGACAGAGTATGTGTGAGGTATAGAAATATAGATATAGTTATATATCTGCCATCATGACTGAGTAGAGGCACTGTGGACAAAAGGACTATACTGTATCTTTAAAATTTTGCTACCTGTTAGTTTCCCTAATAAATGCCCCAATCATGAGAGAAGAAAAGGGGGGGGGACATTCCACTCTCAGATTTCATCTCCTTCTTATTGTACAGCCACCATCATTTATTATGAAACACCTCATGGCACAAAAAATTAGACAATATTATGCTCAGCAAAGTTAGTCAATTTTATAAAAAGAAATGTTTTATGACATCATCATTATAAAAGAAAAATTTAAAATAGTTTTCACACCAAATAATATCCTTCAATAAGTATATTAGGCCAGGACCAGTGGGGTAGGAGAGAGAGAAACATTAGAAAAGTCACAAGTAAGGGTGGGAAAAGAAAAAGAAAGATAAAGAATAGAGTTTATTGGGATACTGTCACTGTTTTTTTGATGGACTGTGTAATTGTATGGACTATGTGCCTCTTTGTATGTATTATGCTCCATAAACATAAGGGAGAAAAATAATTTAAATATGTATAAATAAGTAAAAATAATATAAATAAGGACAATTTTTTAAAGAGAGAAAAGGGTCACATATTTTTAAAACCTAGATCCCTTGCCCATCAGACCTAGACACTGCCCTAAGTGCCTATAAAAAAGTAAACTTCAAAGTGAAACTGACTTAAATTATTTTGTGACACACAGTGTTGAACAAGCAAAATGACAAGAGCAAAATTTTGATTAGCAATAATCATACTGAATGTAAATGAATTAAATGGAAAGATATGGAGGGGCTAAAAGGATTTTAAAAACATCATATATATACAACTTAGACTCAAATATATAAGTTAAAACTCAGAGAGTGGGAAAATATATGAAAATTTTTGAAGATATGTGAAAGTCATTAAGGCTGGAGGAGCCACATGGAACCCTGCTGATGACAACCAAAACCCTGGAGATGGCTGCACTGCCACTGGTTCTACAGGATTTTCCATCCAGCAGCCTGTGATCAACTTGCATTCAACATTATTACATGCGCTGCATGAGTCTGTAGAGGAATTTACAGGCTAATATTGGACACTTGGACTAATATCAAACTTGACTAATATCAAACCATATGGAACTGATCTGGATTGGTGCATAATTACACCTTGATATAAAGCTTTCTCTTACACATATTTGAGTGTCAATGAATTTGTTTCTCTAGTCGACCCAGACTAATCCACTGACATTTGTGCTGAGGAGGCCCTGGAAATATGAGCCCACAGATGACTGACAGCCAGGAGCATGCTCTGTGGTGAGGAAAGAGGATGAGAATGCCAGGACATCGGATCTTACAGATGTTGACATTAATTTAATTTGATCAAGATTGAACGAATCCCTCAGAAATAAATTGTCAAGGTGCTGAGATCATGTGATTACCTTTGCCTTCAGTAGGGTATTCATCAATATGTGCATTTTAGGTGCCTTTGATAGGCTGACAGACTTTATTATGGTGCAGGTGGAAATGAAGATATAAAGTAGAAACATTCTGAGACTGAGAAAGCTGCTGAATAGGTGGGAAAAAGCAACTCAATCACTAGTCTAATTCCCAAATCTAGGCATGATCTAAATAATTGTTGCTATTCCTAAAATCTTCCAAGGATCATGATTACATTGTGAGTTTGAATGAGCTATGAAGTTAGAAGAGATTTATCTGCATGAATTTGCAAAGTAATGACTCTGTCCAGTAACAACTGCAAAGCATCTTTAATTAAAGTAATATTTACCCAAATGCCAATTTATATTTGCTAAAACCACACTGGAAAAGAGGAAGTTATTAGCAGTGGGATCAAACTTAAATCATACTTGGGTTGAGCCCCAGTGGCGTAGTGCTTGTGTGCTGGACTGCGGCCCACAGGGTTGGCTGTTCAAACCCACCAGCAACTCTCCAGGAGCAAGGTTGGGCCTCCTACTTCCACCAGAGGGCAGTGATGCCCACACACTAAAAAAAAAAGTGCTATGGTTTGAGCAAGGTGCACCTTAGTCCTCAAACAAATCATACTTAAATGGTAAAGCACTCATTTTGAACAAAAGTGTTCTTTGCCACAGCTTTCTATATAGCACACACTGTTCTATTGCTGGTTATCCTGGCTGTTCAATAATATGGACTGCAGAATATTCCTCCTATGAACTAGGGATCCAGACAAGGAATGTCTAAAATGGCTCTTGCAATCATGCCATGTTGAAAATGAAATGAAACCTTGCTGAAAATGCCTTTTAACTCTGCCTCATCTAAAATGATTCAATGCAAAAACAAATGCCATCAACTCCATTTTGACTCACCGCAACCTTATAGGACAAGGTAGAAATTGTCCCTGTTGATTTTTGAAAATTAACACTTTAGCAGGGTAGAAAGTTTTATCGTTTTTTTCTCACCTAAAGTGGGTAGTGGCCTACAAAAATTGGCTGTTTAGATTAACCTGTCAACTGACATTTATGTATTTTATTTCTCAAAGTTCCCACAGCTCCATCATCACCCTAATCTTTATCAAATGCTTTTTCATTGAATCCCCATAATCACCCTATGTAAAAACCTACTCAAAATGACTGCTCTCGGGTTGATTCCATTTCATGCCAACAGAGAGGACAGAGCAGACCTGTGCCCTGGCTGCAAATCTTCACAGGTCCAGAATGCTCTGTCTTTCTTCTGCAGAGGGGCTGATGGCTTTCAACGGCTGATCTTGCAGCTAACGTTCAGCATGTAACCCCTGGTGCCATCAAGCCTCCTCAGCCAGGTTATCGGTCCATCTCACTACCCTCATTTGAACAAATGAGGAAAACCAGATTCCTCATTGCGCACAGGGTCAGGTCAGGAATCTGACCTCAAACCCTTGTGGTCTCAGCTCAGAACCAGGACCCTTTGGCATTTGGCAGCACTGAACTCCACAGTGCACCGCATAAGCATTGCTTAAACCATTAAAATAGCATACAACAAATGTGCTTAAATCCAATTTTAAAATCTAAATATAATGAAAATGAAAAATGTCTTTGGTTAGTACTAGTCGAATTATGTCCAAATCCTGGGACATTCTTTACATAATGTGGTGTGCTGGGAACTTTCTACTTTTATTGGGGCCCTTCAAAATGACTTCCTAACCAATCAAGTATAGCTTATCCAAATGTTTTAGATGATATAATTTACTATCTGTATCTTCATTCAGACAAGTTATCTTGAGATTTGACAGAAGAATTAGAAATATGAGATCTTTAGAAAGCAAAGGAAGAAATCATAAAATGACAAACATCTTGCTTTCAATCTTCCAAAAAGTTTGTGTACCCATGATTGCAGAAGGTCTTCATTGACCTGAGCTTACCCTTGGATAAAAGCTGCAAACATCTGTTCCTTAGAGCCCAAACCCAACCTCTAATGTTTTAACAACTGGCAGTTTATTAATCTTATCACAAAACAAAAAGTGGAATTAAAAGATGATATTTGAAGTTGGCCTGCTGAAGTTGTTTTCATTCAAATAAAAATAGAAATAGATGGGAAATTCCTTAACATTAATGCATACATGAAAATCCAATCACACTCAACAGGGAAAAACTGAAGACACCTCCCCTTAGAACAGGAACTAGACTGCGGCCCACTGGGACGGAGGTTCAATTCTAGCAGTGGGGCTGGGCCTCCTACTCCCACCACCGGAGAGCAGTGATGCCCCCCCCCCCAAAAAAAAGAACAGGAACTAGGCGAGCATCCCTTTATCACCACTTTTATTCAAAATCCTGCTGAAAGTATTATGTAAAACCATTAGACAATAGAAAGAAATCAAGAGAGTACAATTTGAAAAAATAGATGTCAGACTCATTATTTACAGATGATTGTGTACAGCTAGAGAGAACCATAGGGACCTCCAAAAAAACTGTTGGAAACAATTATGGGATTTAATAAAATGGACAGATAGAAGATTAACCAGTAGAAATCAATCAGATTAGTGTATCAGCAAAGAGAACTCAAAAAAATACATGAAGAAAGCAATATCATTTACAATAGACACACAAAGGATGAAATACTTAAGAAAAAACTAACCTAAGGTGGGGGGCGGGGGGCTTACAAAGAAAACTACAGAACATTATTACAAGAAACCAAAAGAGACTTATACAAATGGAGGAATACCTCATGTTCATGGGTAGGAAGAAAAAATTGTGAAAAAATGTCAATAATACCTAAAGTAACCTAAAAATACAACATAATTCCTTATTTTAATTTATTGTTAAGTGGTACTTAATTCATATATCATATCACTCTATATAGTTCAATAACATCAAGCAGAATTGCACAAGTGCTACCATCATCAGTTCTCTAGAGAAACAAAGCCTGGACACAAAGGCCTTGTCCACAGTCAAGGAAACAGACAAGGAAGTAGCTGGCAGCAGACATGCAGAGTGGGGCAGCAACCGCAGGAAGATGAGATGTGGAGCCATAGCAGAGGCCAGCAGTGCAGCAGTACGGCAAAGCAGAGCGCGATGGAGCCTTACAGTGTAGCTCAGCACTGTGACATCATCCACCAGGATCCATGGGTTGTCCACAGGTAGCAAGCACAGCACACAGTTGAGGCAGAGCAACCAACTCAGGTAGTAACTCACGAGTCTGATCACCAGCGAGAAAGGGGGCGGGTCCAACCTCAAAGAGCCATCTACCTTGGTTGCCCTCCAAT
>PVJH01036092.1:0-19085 GCA_004026705.1 Nesogale talazaci | reverse complement strand
TGGTTTGCACTTTGAGGTCAATTTTATCTGATATTAGGATTGCTACTCCAGCTTTTTTGGAGTTGCTGTTTGCTTGGTATATTTTTCTCCAGCCTTTGATTCTCAATATATTTTTTTCTGTGATCTTAAGATGTGTCTCCTGTAGGCAGCAGATTGAGGGGGTGTGTTTTCTAAGCCAGTCTATTAATTTCTGTCTCTTAAGGCCTGAGTTCAATCCATTAATATTTAGGGCTATTACATCTATCTGTGCACTCTGTGTTGTCATTTTATCGCTCTTGGATTGGATGTTTTTCTATTTCCATAGGTTGTGTCAATATATGTTTGTGGTTCATTCTTGCCTTTCTTCCATCTCTGAGCCAGGGTTATCTTGGGGGCTGTTATCCCTTTGACTGTTTCTGGGTAGATTCATTCAGCGTGTGTTAAGTCATTGTTGTTCTTCTCCCAGTGGGTTGGTGAGAATCTTTTGTAGGGCTGGGTTCCTTTTGGCATATTCTCCGAGATTTTCCTTGTTGGAAAGACTCTTACTTCTCCATCAATTTTGATAGATAATTTGGCTGGATAGAGTATTCTTGGGTTTGCATCATGTTCTTGCAATTTTTGGAATATGCTGCTCCACTCTCTCTTCTTCTTCATAGTTTCCAGTGATAGGTCCGAGCATATTCTTATCTGTTTGCCTTTATATGTGATTGCCCTTTTTTCCCTAGCTACTCTCATAATTTTTTCTTTTTCTTCATAATTGGATAGTTTAACAACTATATGTCTTGGTGTTTTCTTCTTGGGGTTTTGTCTAGCTGGTGTTCTTTCTGCCTCCTTTATGGTTATATGGCTTTCATTCATTAAGCTCGGGAAATTTTCCTGTAAGCATTCCCTCAGTATTTTGGATGTTGGTTTTCTTGATGCTTCGTCCTCCAGCAGTCTGATAATCCTAATGTTGTTTCCTTTCATAGTATCAGCCAGGCATCTAATATTTTCTTCTGCTTCTCTCATATACTTGTTAGATTTTTTTCTCCCACTTATTAATTTCTACTTGTGAGTCCTCTAGGTCACTTGTCCTGTTTTCTGCCTCCTCCATTCTCTGGCCAAAATCTGAGAGCTTACTACTAGTTTTTGTTAGTTCACTCTTTAGTTCTTGGATTTCCCTTTGGTGCATGGCCTTTATCTCCCCTATCAATTCTTCTTTCTTCCTTAATGCATCGCTCAAGAGCTGCATACGTGTTAGTAACATCTTGAAGATTTCTTTCTGTGGTTGATCGATCTCCGCATTTTCTATGACTGCTGTTAGGTCCAGCTGATCTTGCATCGGATCCAGTTTATCTTTTCTTGATACTGTGGAAGCTGCTAGCTGTTTTTTTGTTTGATTTATTCGTATTAGGTGGCATTTTCCTTGGTGTTTTGTGGCCCTGGGGTTTCTCTTTAGGAGGCTGGTCTTATATTATAGCTGCCCTCAGGAACTGTTTGCAGCTAGGCCTTGCAGACCTGATGGAGTGTGTTGGCTGAGCAGGGGAGTGGGTTTAGGGGATGGGGTGGGAGTTGGGTAGTCTGTTCCTGGCTAGGGGCGCTTGCCACAAATAGGTGGGGAAAAAATCCTCTAGTACTCTGGGGTGGGGAGGACTGACTGGCTGTTTACCCAGTAGACAATGTAAAGCGAGCCTCTCTGTCACAGGGCTTGAGGCAGACTCCCTGAACAGGCAGCGTCTGTGAGGAATGCTGGAGGGGTTGGCGCACTGTTGTGCTTGGGACACAGGAGTCCCTGGGGGTAGGGAGCAAGAGGTGTGGGTCTGCGTGGAGTGTCCCCTGGGCACCCTGGGCACCTTGTTGTGGGGAGGACTGCTCAGCGATTGCGCGCGGGTGCTGATTAACTGCGGGTCCCAGATCTCAGGGTCGCAGTCGGCGCCCTGGATCCCACCAGCACAAAGAACCCGCAGTGTCTGTGCAGGTGGCATCTGGGCCGGTCTGTGGGGAGCGCGGGCGTGGGGAGCACGCCTGCTCCTGGTTCAGAGCAGGGCTCTGAGCTTTCCTGGAGTCACAAAACCCAATTTGAGAGCCCCACCCTTCCCCGTGTCACCCCCACTCACCGATCTCCAGCAGCTCCGGGCGTGGGCTTCCTATCTGCCCGCCATTGTCCCAGAGTCCCCAAGAGAAATTCTTAAAACAGTTTTATTTACATATGAATCACATATGATATGATTTAACAGTTCATTCATCTTAAGAGTTTGTATGATCACCACCAATGATTTCCTAACATTGTCAAATCAGAACATACATGTTCCTAGCTCCCACTTCCTCCCCACTTCTTGTACCCTGTTATGGTATTGATAATTGTTACTGTCTCTATTGATTTACCTATAATTTATTTTGTATACATAAAATCATACAAAGCAATAACCAGAAACTAAGAAACAAACAAGAATGACAAAACCAAAGAGAAGAACCTCAATCAAAATGAGAAAAGAAACTATTTAAAGCTGAAACAACTTTAAAGTGGGTCAAAGGGGAGAGAAAATGATAAAATGTTAAGTTTTAGCCTGAGTGTATCTTCAAAAGTCTGATTTCTAATGCACCTGCAGGTCAAGGCTCTTCACATTCCAAGGCTGGAAGCTTGATCCGTATGTATTACCCCTGCACCTTTTTAAAAAAAAAAACTTAAGCAACTTATGTGTCAAAGGGGAGATGAAATTATAAGATATTACATTTTAACTTATCTGCATCTCATGTTACCAACTTTTCAATGCTCTCTGTCTGATACAAGGCTATTCACATGCCTTGTCAGGGGGATTCACTGAAGGTTTAATTCATGTGTGGTCCCTGCAAAAGGATTTTGTGAAAAGCACTTTTATATAAAGAACAAAAAGTAATCCTAGCACATAAATTCCTCCAGAAAAAAACAAAGTTTCTACAGGTATTTAAGTCTTAAACAAAAATAATTGATGGATTTTATATTCTGAAATAAAATATTATTTTCCTATGAGCATTTTAGCTTTGCACATTTTTCTATGAAAATAATGGGCACATTAATGGAAAATTACATACACACTCAAATGAAAAGTCAAAATATCTGCACCATTATGTGCATTCTGATTCATAATTGAAACCATTTAGGCTTTGGGGTTCTTTGTAAATCTTTAAGGGGAAGATAGCCTCATTTTTATACAGTGGAGGATCTGTCAGATTTGAATTGTTGAATTTGTGTTTGGCAATCCGAATGCTAACAGATAAAAGACATTATATTTCACCAAATAAATAGTAAATGTGATAACATAATGCTGCCATAAAGTGACAGACAAGAGAGGTCTCTCAGAAGCCTGGACAACATCTCCATATGTGATACAACCTTTCTTTCTCTCAGTATTTGTGTGTTTCTGAAAGAGATTGCCCATCACCACTGTCTTCCATTCACTCTGCCAGGATGCACAAAGGAGAGAAGTGGTGACTTTTCTTTGGACAGGATTATGTCCTTTGCAGATTCCACTCCATGGACCCCTCATATGTCCCAGTGTGTGGCCAATATATACCTGGCAGGAAGACTCCATACAATTACAGATCAAAAGTTGTCTTACTCACTTCTGGAGACATGGGTCAGGCTTGGTGATTTACTAAATCCCAGATTCTGGCACTAGGATGGCAAAATGAGTGTCAAGTGGCTTAGCCTCTTGTATCTTCTCACTGGGCCCCCATATGCAAAATCTCCCTGGTAAATATCAGAGAAATTACCACCCTACTCTGAGACTCAATTGAGATCTTCATCCTCCACATGACCATGCCATCACAGTAGATCTTGCTCTGCCTGCTGGCAATCACCCTAAGTGAGTGTCTCCTGTTCTTGGAATCCATCAATCACAGGGACTTGCGTGTGAGAAAGCCTTACTCACCATGACTCTTCTTGTCCCCAGGTGTCCTGTCAGAGCCTTCACTTCAGGAGTCTGGCTAAGGGCTGGTGAAGCCCTCAGCAATGCTGTCCCTCACCTGCTCTGTCTCTGAAGCTTCTGTTATCAGCAGTAACTGCTGGAACTAGATCTGTGAGCATCCTCAGAATGGAATAGAGTGGATGGGACACAAGATATAACCCAGATTTCCAGGGCCGGATCTCTATCACTGCGGTGAGAGCCAAGAACCAGTTCTTCCTGCAACCGAGTTCTATGACCACTGAGGAAACAACCTTGTATTACTGTGCTGGAGGCACAATGACAGAAAGACACTGTGAGCTCAGACATAAACCTCTACCAGGAGGCATGGAAGGAATATGCAGCAGGTGGCACTCAGGCCCACAGCAGAGTTCATCTCCAGGAAGCTGTGCAGAGGGCATGACAGAGGGTCTTCCTCTCAGGCTTCCTCTCTGTCCCTCCTGTTTCCTATGGGAAGTCCCTTGTGTGGGGTATTCAAAATTCATTTTTAGATGTTCTCAAATCAATTATGTCTCACAGGAGCCCTGTGTACCTTAGAACAAAAGTCTTGTGTCCTGCATCACCTGCACATTATTGCTATTTTCAAGCTCATTGTAGCAGTCACTCTGTCAATAAATCACCTTGAAGTCCTCCTTTTTTGACGTGTGCATTATTTTACCAAGCAACATGTTTCTCTTTTTTCAACAGTTTTTAGGCACTACATCCATGTGGCAGTTTTTTTGCAACATGGCTCTCATAGGACATGTGGGAGGAATTTAGCCTTTCAACCAGGTTGCAGCTTGATTAGAGGATAACTGAGGCTGGCCTCTTTCTCTTTCTCCCTGGAGGTGGGCCACACACAGTCTCTCTGCTTCCTCTTGCAGGGATGGACCACTTCAAGCCACGCTGATGAAATCCAGAGCCCTGGAGATGTGTTCACCATCATTGGGTCTGCAAGACTTTGCCCCTATCAGACTGTGATCCTCTTGCTATCTGCATCACTGCATGTGGGTGCATGAGTCTGAAGAGGGACTTATCTACTATTATCAGACTTATGGATGATTGTTGAAATTATGGGCTAGATTTAGACTGGGCTGGGGTGCATACTTCATGTATAACTACTTCTTGAAATAAAGTTCTTTGCTCTACATATGTCTCTGGATTTAGTTCCCTGCTCAAACCAGCCAAATCAATTCCATTATCATATACTTCAACAGTTCAACCTTATCAAAAAGAATTGTACAATTATTACTACAATCAATTTTTGAAGATCTTCTTCTTTCTTGTACTAATTCTTATTCATGTAATTATTATTTTTTTAATTATGGCAAAGATATTCTCAATAAAACTTTACACAGTTCAACAATTTACACATTTGTAATGCTGTGTCATTGATTATACTCTTGATGTTATCCAACCAATATTGATATCCTTCCCCAAACAATTCTATCGCCATTAACATAAACTCAATACCACTTAAAAATCTTCTTTCTTCGGGCTGAGCCCCGGTGGTGTAAGCGGTTTATTGCGGGACTGCAGGCTGCTAGCTTAGTGCTCTCAGGAGCAGCACTGGGTAGTGCCCACGACCACCAGAGGCAGTGATGCCCCAACGCCCCTAAAAAAGAAAGAAAAATCTTCTTTCTTCACCCATCATAACCATAGGTCAGGTATGAGTTCTTTTTTGTTAGTAATTCTCTTGTTAAAATAGTCATATAACATATATTTCCATCATTAAATCATATTTACAATGAGTTACATATAATAGCAACACAATCAGTTCTAATGCTCCATTCCCACTCCTGCATTCTTTGTTTGATCCCTAATCCCCCTCCTCCTCCCCACTCCATCTCTGTTCAGATAACCATTGACTTGACTCTTGTTTGTATGCATCTACTCCTTCTGTCCTTCTATATTTATTTTTTGGGGGCATCACTGCTCTCTGGTGGTGGGAGTAGGAGGCCCAGTCCCACTGCTGGAATTGAACCTCCACCCCAGTGGCCCGCAGTCCCGCGCACAACCACTACGCCACCGGGCTCAGCCCAAATTAGTCATTTACAATGGAATCTCTGATATTTCTTTTTATCATGTATGGATTTTGATATAATCATCATTGGATCACATAGGCTGTTGGGTTTCTTTGATGGTAATTTGGTGGACACCTAACTTAAATTATAGTTGTTTGAATACAAACCTTTAAAATGCATATTACTGTTGTAATTGATAAATGGGCCCCATCTGATTCTTCTGTTTGCTTCATCAAACTTTGCTCTATCATCCTTATCTCTAGTGATCTCTTTGTGAAGGTGACTATAGAGAAGACCCATGTTATAAGAACCACCTGTTCTTGGATTAGAGCTAGCATTACGTGGGAACCCAGAATCTATCTGCTTGTCCACTGGCAAGGAACTACTCCGATTTACTCTGACAGTCATGTTGTGACAATAGCTAAAAACGTAACAGCAAAATCTATCAAACAAAATAGACAAAACCCACACATCATATATATAAACACCAATCATCTCACTATTGCAATCAGTGCAGACCTATTTTATTGTCTCTGTATTTACCTAGCATCCTGGTTTTCCTGTGTGCATTTTTCTCTTGATGTTATATTCTCCCTGTGTGTGTCAAGGGTTTCCCAAATAGGTTACTGTGAATAAGGTGCTTACTGTTTTCTGCAAGTGATTATTTTCTCTGACCCTGGCTGTCCTGTTCCAAGAAAAGGTGCAGGATTCTGTCAGAGGAGTAGTGAATCCTTCAAAAATGTTCTCCCTCATCCGTGCTGTCTCCAGTGACACCAAAATCAGCCCATATTACTGCAAGTGGATTTTCCAGGACCTTTTGAAGGAGGCAGAGTAGCTGTTAACAGTATGCTTTGTAGAAGAAAGAGAGCAAAAGTGAGAAAAGACCTCTGACCCATCTATGATTACTTGATTTTAGAGTTCCAAAAGCAAGTCCCCATTAAACTCCCTGTAGTTTAACACTATGACTATGAGGACAAGTCAATTTTACGCCATGGGAGGCAATGGGAATTGCCTGGGAATGCAGCAATGGGAAGTCAGTAGGTTGCAGACACAAATTACTGCACAGGAATATTGCAGGTCTATGCAGGCCACTGGAACTGAATAGAGTACAGCAGATATGATCCCCTTATTTCAGAAACTAAAGAGGAGATATAACTTTGCAGTGGCTGGGGATTAAAAAGATAAAGTGGTTATATTGTATAAACAACATTATGTCAAAAGATTATTAATGCCATTGAAAGGTGAAAATGGCTTGGAAAATAATAAGCATCTGGTTGATGTTCACCAACCAGAAGCAATCACACAGCTGTCTACTATCATTGTGTTCTCTGGAGGATTAACTCGCCGGTTTCCACATCTTGAGTAGGAAGGAAGGAGGAGGAAGATGCATTCAGAGGTCTGATGCCACAGAGGTTCATCTTTATCCAGAGTAGTGTTTATAAATTAAAAGTTTGTTAAATGTAGATAGAATGTAACTATTGCTGCAGCAATGCCTCTATACCATACAAAGCAGCAAGTTTTATAAAAACTCCATTCTCCTGTCATATTTCTTCTGTTTCTTAGTCAGAGGAGCACTCCAGGCTATGTCTGACTCCTCAGCTTATAAATGGAGGGTACATGCAAATACAACTCCCTCGGTGCTGATGAACCCTGTACAGTTTCTGCCTTGGGAACAGCTCTGGAAGGGAAGCCTGAATGTTTTATATATTTTGAGCTAAATCAGAGTATTCATCATGGATTTTGTGTTGAGTTGGGTCTTTATGTTGGCCATTATACATGGTAATCAACAAGGAAGCTGCTCTGTGATTCCCTGCATAATTGAGTGCTTACGATCTTATCGCAGTGTCTTTGTTTTACAGGTGTCCAGGGTGAGGCAGAGCTGGTGAGATGTGGAGGCAACCCCAGAAAGCCTGGTTGGGGAGGGAGTCCCTGAGCCTCTCCTGTACAACTTCTGCATTCACCTTCTGGACTATTAGTTGGATCCTGCAGTTTCCAGGACAGAGACTGGAGTGGGTTGGTTTTATTAGAAATGCAGCCAATGGTCAAACAACAGAGTATGCTTCATCTGTGAAAGTCAGTTTCCCTTTCAAGAGATAGTGCCCAAATCATCTCCTATTTGCTAAGGAATGAACTGAGAACTGAGGACACAGCCTTTTATTTCTGTGTGAGACACACAGTGAAAGCTAGTCAGTGTAAGGCCAGACACACACCTCCATTAGAGTGAGGGACGAGATGACACAAGGTGCTCATGCCACACTAGCTGAAGGACCAGCCACAGGAGCAGACATGTGTGTGTTGAGGTATTCCTTGCCAGGAGCGGTTTTCCTCCCACTTGAGCTGGAGAATTAGTAAGTTGTACATTCATGACCATACACATTATAGGTTGTGACAATATATTCTTCTTTTCGAAACAGATTTTAATGGTTACTAGATCTGGGAAGGACATAGAGGGGAAGAAAGTAATAAGCAAGAAGGCTGACAAGTGCTATATTGAGGGAAGGGAGGGATGATATTCTACATGAGGGAGAAGAGAACAAAAAGCAGGAAGGGCAGGGCAAACTACTGGAGGGCTTGATACATTGGATAAGCTATTGAATACTAAAATGCTTATCTGGGACATAACCTGAGACTTCATTAACAATAATATATCAAAAATAAGTAACTTTTACTAAGGTGTTCAATAATTCTTGCACATTTTAGTTCATGTACTGCATTGCAGTTCTCGCACTATAGCATTCCTTCCCCAACCACTCCCTGTGGTTCCTGCTGAGGAGTGCTACATCAGCAAAGTAACAGTCACAAATGCTTTACTGTGAGCGCGTCTTTAAGGTTTCCTCTACGCTGAGATGGAGGTCATTGGACATGCTGACACTGAATGACTTTTATCTTCTGGCACTATGTCATTCCGTGTAGCATCTAGTCAGAAATTGTTACAAGTTAGTTTTTACACAAGGAACATATTTTCTTCTATTGTGATAAGGATATTGCAATATTCATTCATTTGTAGAGTTTATACATACAAGAAATTGTTTGTGCCCACATGTTTTACATACAAAAATTGTATCATTGATTGCTATGACATGTATTTAATAATTTTTATATCCTAGAAGGTTGTATTGGATTGAACAAAAATGAAAGTGCAACATAACAATCATAGGATTCAAATGAAGAAACTTAGTGGGCAATGTGTAGCAAAGAACATCTGCTTAATATGTATAATATGAAGTAAAACTCTGAAATTAATTCTCTCAATTTCCACCTAATGCAACTAGAAACATTTGAATGTGCCATATCATAGGTTAGCAGGGCAGGGTGGAGTATACTGATAATCACTTAGTCAAAACCTAGGCAGTTAGGCAATTTTCTAATTTAATTGTGCTACAGTTTGTTTTTGTGTTGGGGTGGGAGCAAGTTCTAACAATGGTGACCTAGTACTTTTGGGGGGGGGGGTGCTTCTTGGAATCCCTTCTGCAAACACACAAACTCATCAAATGTATTTTTTCCTATGGATGCTAATATCTTGTATCACCTTGTCCTTCAGAACCTTCAGCCCTTGATGGCCAAGACAGACCGAACCTTATCTGTGAAAATTTGGGATTGAGAGAGATCTCTAGGGACAAACAGGATCATTCAGTTCTTCAGGTCAGATATTGTCTTTTCACCTTCACAAGCCCACGGCATGTCAGTCACCATATCTGATTTCACCTAGAGTATCTACATTTGTCCTGTTAGTTTTCTCACCCACTGCTGGTGGCTTTGCTACTAATTTATTGTATGATATAACTAACATTCCCAGTATCTAATGACATACAACCTTGTATGAGGAATTTCAGATACTTCAGTATAAGGTCTGGTATAAAACTAATGATTATGTGGACATAATATTAATGACGATGACCTCCTCGATGAGACATGTACTCTGTGTCAAAGGTAAACTGCTTTAGGGTGATATGTTCTCTTTCCACACTAGAATGATTCTTGTTAAGACATAGCAGGGTGGTTGAAGAAGAAAGCTCTTCCTTTTCAGTGACTCACGAAAACCATTCCTATTTACAGTGAACATCGAATTAGAGCTGATTTTTGGCTGAATTCAGCGACATTACAAAATATAGCTCATCTTCAACATTTTGAATATCTAATAGTGTTGCCATGATAAAATGAAGAGAAAAATGTGTTTCTGACAATTTTACTGAATTAGGATTTATTTTGTCTCATAAATATGTGTATATAAGTTCCTGAAAATAGAGGATCACTGACTTTATTCCTAAAGTCATCCTCAATCCTAAGCCATGTCTCCTTCCTGAACTATATACACCCTCACTTATTGTTCCATGGAAGAATAGGACTTTGGCCTTGGGTATTGGATAAGCCATGAAGAGGACTGTCTTCTCTAATAAAAGTCAACATTCTCATTTCAGATGGACCCCTTTATAACTTTATTACAAAATACTGCACACATGAAAATCTCCATTAAGTCCAACAGAGAGAGTCTAGTGATGTGTTAGAAGAAAACACTAATGAAAACGCTGCACTTATGACTGTGTGACTGTGAGACAAAGCAAGATACACGAATGATTTTCCTATGGACTGTAAGGTGAAACTCTCATTGTGGAAAAAAGAAACGCCTGCAAGTTCCTTATTCGTTTTGTACAAACTTATCAATGGTTGTCTGGTGGTTTGAGAAATACTAACTAAATAAGAGCATTCTAGAGCAAAGCCATAACTTTCTTCAAGGAAAACCCACCAATCTGAAAAAGACAGTGAAACTGTCACTGGAGAGTGCAGAGAAATCTCTTGAAAATGCTGTGTAAAAGAGCAGGAGCGCTATGAAAAACCACATAAGGTTAGAAGACAGCACTAATGAAAATGCTGCATTCATGACTGTGTTAATGAGAGACAAAGCAAGATACACCAATGATTTTCCAATAGACTGTAACGTGGAACCTCTGCTTGAGGAAATAAGAAACCCCTGAAAGTTCCTTGTTCGTTTTGTACAAACTTATCAAAGGGTGTCTTGTGGTGTGAGAAATACTACCTAAATAAGAGCATTCTAGAGGGAAGCTATAACTTTCCTGAAGGAAAGCTCACCAAGGTGAAAAACACAGTGAAACTGTCACTGGAGAGCGCAGAATAATCTCTTCAAAACGTTGTGTAAAGACAGCAGGAGCGCTTTGAAAAACGACATAAGGTTAGAAGACAACACTAATGAAAATGCTGCATTGATGACTGTGTTACTGTGAGACAAAGGAAGATACACGAATGATTTTCCTAAGGACTGGAACGTGGAACCTCTGTTTGAGGAAACAAGAAACCCCTGGAAGTTCCTTATTCCTTTTGTACAAACTTATCAATGTGTCTTGTGCAATGAGAAATACTATATAAATAAGAGAATTCTAGAGCGAAGCTATACCTTTCCTCAAGGAAAACTCACCAATCTGAAAAACCAAGTGAAACTGTGGATGGTGAGTGCAGAGAAATCTCGAAAACGCTGTGTAAAGAGAGAGCAGGAGCGCTATGAAAAAACAACATAAGCTTAGAAGACAACAGGGATGAAAATGCTGCATTGAAGATGGTACTGTGAGACAAAGCAAGATACATGAATGATTTTCCTATAGAGTGTAACGTGGAACCTCTGCTTGAGGAAATGAGAAACCCCTGCAAGTTCTTTGTTCAATTTGTACAAACTTATCAATGGGTGTCTTGTGGTGTGAGAAATACTACCTAAATAAGAGCATTCTAGAGTGAAGCTATACCTTTCCTCAAAGAAAAGTCACCAATCTGTAAAACACAGTGTAACTGTGATTGGAGAGTACAGAGAAATCTCCTGAAAATGCTGTGTAAAGAGATCAGGAGCGCTATGAAAAACCACATAAACTTAGAAGACAACACTAATCAAAATGCTGCATTGATGAGTGTGTTACTGTGAGACAAAGGAAGATACACGAATGATTTTCCTATAGACTGTGACGTGGAACCTCTGTTTGAGGAACTAAGAAACCCCTGCAAGTTCCTTGTTCGTTTTGTACAAACTTATCAATGGGTGTCTTGTAGTGTGCGAAATACTAACTAAATAAGAGCTTTCTAGAGCAAAGCTATAACTTTCCTCAAGGAAAACTCACCAATCTGAAAAACATAGTGAAACTGTCATTGGAGAGTGCAGAGAAATCTCTTGAAAACACTGTGTAAAGAGAGAGCAGCAGCGCTATGAAAAACCACATAAGGTTAGAAGACAACACTAATGAAAATGCTGCATTGAAGACTGTGTTTCTGTGAGACAAAGGAAGATACATGAATGATTTTCCTATGGACTGGAACGTGGAACCTCTGTTTGAGGAAACAAGAACCCCCTGCAAGTTCCTTATCCGTTGTGTACAAACTTATCAATGTGTCCTGTGGTGTGAGAAATACTACCTAAATAAGAGCATTCTAGAGCGAAGCTATTAACTTTCCTCAAGGAAAACTCACCAATCTGAAAAACACAGTGAAACAGTCACTGGAGAGTGCAGAGAAATCTCTTGAAAACGCTGTGTAAAGAGAGCAGGAGCGCTATGAAAAACCACATAACATTAGTAGACAACCTTAATAAAAATGCTGCATTGATGACTGTGTTACTGTGAGACAAAGGAAGATACAGGAATGATTTTTGTATACACTGTAACATAGAATATCTTTTGAGGAAACAAGAAACCCCTGCAAGTTCAATATTTGTTTGGTACAAACTTATCAATGGGTGTCTTGTGGTGAGAGAAATACTAACTAAATGAGAGCATTCTAGAACGAAGCTATACCTTTCCTCAAGGAAAAGTCACCAATCTGAAAAACACAGTGAAACTGGGATTCGAGAGTGCAGCGAAATCTCTTGAAAACACTGTGTAAAGAGAGAGCTGCAGCTCTATGAAAAACCACATGAGGTTAGAAGACAACACTAATCAAAATGCTGCATTGATGACTGTTACTGTGAGACAAAGCAAGATACATGAATGATTTTCCTATGGACTGTAATGTGGAAAACCCGTTTGAGGAAACAAGAAACCCCTGCAAGTTCCTTATTCGTTTTGTACAAACATATCAAAGGGTGTCTTTTGGTGTGAGACATACTAACTAAATAAGAGCATTCTAGAGCGAAGCTACAACTTTCCACAAGGAAAACTCACCAAACTGAAAAACACAGTGAAACTGTCATTGGAGAGTGCAGAGAAATCTCCTGAAAACGCTGTGTAAAGAGAGAGCCGGAGCGCTATGAAAAACCACATAAGGTTAGAAGACAACACTAATGAAAATGCTGTATTGATGACTGTGGTACTGTGAGACAAAGGAAGATACATGAATGATTTTCCTAAGGACTGGAACGTGGAACCTCTGTTTGAGGAAACAAGAAACCCCTGCAAGTTCCTTATTCGCTTTGTACAAACTTATCAATGTGTCTTGTGGAATGAGAAATACTACATAAATAAGAGAATTCTAGAGCAAAGCTATACCTTTCCTCAAGGAAAACTCACCAATCTGAAAAACCGAGTGAAACTGTGGTTGGAGAGTGCAGAGAAATCTCTCGAAAACGTTGCGTAAAGAGAGAGCAGGAGCGCTATGAAAAACCACATAAGGTTAGAAGACAACACTAATGAAAATGCTGCATTGATGACTGGTACTGTGAGACAAAGCAAGATACATGAATGATTTTCCTATGGAGTGTAACATGGAATCTCTGCTTGAGGAAATAAGAAACCCCTGCAAGTTCCTTGTTCAATTTGCACAAATTTATCAATGGGTGTCTGTTGGTGTGAGAAATATTAACTAAATAAGAGCATTATAGAGCGAAGCTACAACTTTGCTCAAGGAAAACCCACCAAGCTGAAAAACACAGTGAAACTGTCTTTGGAGAGTGCAGAGAAATCTTTTGAAAAAGCTGTGTAAAGAGAGAACAGGAGTGCTATGAAAAACCACATAAGGTTAGAAGACAACACTGATGAAAATGCTGCATTGATGACTGTGTTACTGTGAGAAAAAGGTAAGATACACGAATGATTTTCCTATAGACTGGAACGTGGAAAGACTGTTTGAGGAAACAAGAAACCTCTGCAAGTTCCTTATTCGTTTTGTACAAACTTATCAATGGTTGCCTTGTTGTGTGAGATATACTAACTAAATAAGAGCTTGCTAGAGCAAAGCTATACATTTCCTCAATGAAAACTCACCAATCTGAAAAACCGAGTGAAACTGTGGTTGGAGAGTGCAGAGAAATCTCTTGAAAACGCTGTGTAAAGAGAGAGCAGGAGTGCTATGAAAAACAACATATGGTTAGAAGGCAACATTAATCAAAATGCTGCATTGATGACTGTTTTACTGTGAGACAAAGGAAGATACACAAATGATTTTCCTATGGACTGTAAGGTGGAACCTCTGTTTGAGGAAACAGGAATCCCCTGCAAGTTCCTTATTCGTTTTGTACAAACTTATCAATGTGTTTTGTGGTGTGAGAAATACTAGTTAAATAAGAGCATTCTAGAGCGAAGCTATAACTTAAGGAGTGCTATGAAAAACCACATAAGGTTAGAAGACAACAGGGATGAAAATGCTGCATTGATGACTGTTTTACTGTGAGACCAAGGAAGATACACGAATGATTTTCCTATGGAGTGTAATGTGGAACCTCTGCTTGAGGAAATGAGAACCCCTGCAAGTTCTTTGTTCAATTTGTATAAACTTATCAATGGGTGTCTTGGGGTGTGAGAAATACTACCTAAATAAGAGCATTCTAGAGCAAAGCTATACCTTTCCTCAAGGAAAACTCACCAATCTGTAAAACACAGAGTAACTGTAATTGGAGAGTACAGAGAAATCTCTTGAAAACGCTGTGTAAAGAGATCAGGAGCGCTATGAAAAACCACATAAGGTTAGAGGGCAACACTAATCAAAATTCTGTATTGATGACTGTGTTACTGTGAGACAAAGGAAGATACACGAATGATTTTCCTATAGACTGTAACGTGGAACCTCTGTTTGAGGAAATAAGAAACCCCGGCAAGTTCCTTGTTCGTTTTGTACAAATTTATCAATGGGTGTCTTGTAGTGTGTGAAATACTAACTAAATAAGAGCTTTCTAGAGCAAAGCTATAACTTTCCTCAAGGAAAACTCACCAATCTGAAAAACACAGTGAAACTGTCATTGGAGAGTGCAGAGAAATCTCCTGAAAACGCTGTGTAAAGAATGAGCAGGAGCGCTATGAGAAACCACATAAGGTTAGAAGACAACACTAATCAAAATGCTGCATTGATGACTGTGGTACTGTGAGACAAAGGAAGATACATGAATGATTTTCCTAAGGACTGGAACGTGGAACCTCTGTTTAAGGAAACAAGAAACCCCTGGAAGTTCCTTATTCCTTTTGTACAAACTTATCAATGTGTCTTGTGGAATGAGAAATACTACATACATAAGAGGATTCTAGAGCAAAGCTATACCTTTCCTCAAGGAAAACTTACCAATCTGAAAAACCGAGTGAAACTGTGGTTGGAGAGTGCAGAGAAATCTCTCGAAAACGTTGCGTAAAGAGAGAGCAGGAGCGCTATGAAAAACCACATAAGGTTAGAAGACAACACTAATGAAAATGCTGCATTGATGACTGGTACTGTGAGACAAAGCAAGATACATGAATGATTTTCCTATGGAGTGTAACGTGGAATCTCTGCTTGAGGAAATAAGAAACCCCTGCAAGTTCCTTGTTCAATTTGTACAAATTTATCAATGGGTGTCTGTTGGTGTGAGAAATACTAACTAAATAAGAGCATTATAGAGCGATGTTACAACTTTGCTCAAGGAAAACCCACCAAGCTGAAAAACACAGTGAAACTGTCTTTGGAGAGTGCAGAGAAATCTTTTGAAAACGCCGTGTAAAGAGAGAACAGGAGTGCTATGAAAAACCACATAAGGTTAGAAGACAACACTGATGAAAATGCTGCATTGATGACTGTGTTACTGTGAGAAAAAGGTAAGATACACGAATGATTTTCCTATGGACTGTAATGTGGAAAACCCGTTTGAGGAAACAAGAAACCCCTGCAAGTTCCTTGTTCGTTTTGTACATACTTATCAATGTGTGTTGTGGTGTGAGAAATACTAATTAAATAAGAGCATTCTAGAGCGAAGCTATAACTTACCTCAAGGAAAACTCACCAATCTGAAAAACACAGTGAAACTGTCATTGGAGAGTGCAGAGAAATCTCTTGAAAACGCTTTGTTAAGAGAGCAGAGGCACTATGAAAAACCACATAAGGTTAGAAAACAACACTAATGAAAATGTTGCATTGATGACTGCGTTATTGTGAGAAAAAGGAAGATATACAAATGATTTTCGTATAGACTCTAACGTGTAACCTCTGTTTGAGGAAACAATAAAAACCTGCAAGTTCCTTATTCGTTTTGTACAAACTTATCAATGGGTGTCTTGTAGTGTGAGTAATAATAACTAAATAATAGCATTCTAGAGCGAAGCTATAACTTTCTTCAAGGAAAACTCGCCCATCTGAAAAACACAGTGAAACTGATTGTAGAGTGCAGAGAAAACTCTTGAAAACGCTGTGTAAAGAGAAAACAGGAGCGCTAAGAAAAATCACATAAGGTTACAAGACAACACTAATGAAAATGCTGCATTGATGACTGTGTTACTGTGAGACAAAGCAAGATACATGAAAGATTTTCCTATGGACTGTAACGTGGAACCTCTGTTTGAGGAAACAAGAAACCCCTGCAAGTTCCTTATTCGTTTTGTACAAACTTATCAATGGGGGTTTTGTGGTGTCAGAATACTAACTAAATAAGAGCATTCTACAGCGAAGGTATAACTTTCCTCAAGGTAAACTCACCAATCTGAAATACACAGTGAAGCTGTCATTGTAGACGGCAGAGAAATCTCTTGAAAACAATGTGTAAAGAGCGAGCAGGAGCGCTATGAAAAACCACATAAGGTTAGAAGACAACACTAATGAAAATGCTGCATTGATGACTGGTACTGTGAGACAAAGGAAGATACATGAATGATTTTCCTATGGACTGGAACGTGGAACCTCTGTTTGAGGAAACAAGAACCCCCTGCAAGTTCCTTATCCGTTGTGTACAAACTTATCAATGTGTTCTGTGGTGTGAGAAATACTACCTAAATAAGAGCATTCTAGAGCGAAGCTATTAACTTACCTCAAGGAAAACTCACCAATCTGAAAAACACAGTGAAACAGTCACTGGAGAGTGCAGAGAAATCTCTTGAAAACGCTGTGTAAAGAGAGCAGGAGCGCTATGAAAAACCACATAACGTTAGTAGACAACCTTAATAAAAATGCTGCATTGATGACTGTGTTACTGTGAGACAAAGGAAGATACAGGAATGATTTTCATATACACTGTAACATAGAATATCTTTTGAGGAAACAAGAAACCCCTGCAAGTTCAATATTAGTTTGGTACAAACTTATCAATGGGTGTCTTGTGGTGAGAGAAATACTAACTAAATGAGAGCATTCTAGAACGAAGCTATACCTTTCCTCAAGGAAAAGTCACCAATCTGAAAAACACAGTGAAACTGGGATTCGAGAGTGCAAAGAAATCTCTTGAAAATGCTGTGTAAAGAGAGAGCAGGAGTGCTATGCAAAACCACATGAGTTTAGAAGACAACCTTAATGAAAATGCTGCATTGATGACTGTGTTACTGTGACAAAGCAAGAAACATGAATGATTATCCTATGGACTGTAATGTGGAACCTCTGAGGAATCAAGAAACCCGTGCAAGTTCGTTATTCATTTTGTACAAACTTATCAATGGGTGTCTTGTGGTGTGAGAAATACGAACTAATTAAGAGCTTTCTAGAGCAAAGCTATATCTTTCCTCAAGGAAAACTCACCAATCTTAAAAACAGTGAAACTGTGATTGGAGAGTGCAGACAAACCTGTTGCAAATGCTGTGCAAAGAGAGAGCAGGAGCTCTATGTAAAACCACATATGGTTAGAAGACAACATTAATGAAAACGCTACATTGATGACTGTGTTGCTGTGAGACAAAGAAGGATACACAGATGATTTTCCTTTGGATTGTAACGTGGAACCTCTGTTTGAGTCAACAAGAAACACCTGCAAGATCCTTATTTGATTTGTACAAACTTAACAAAGGGTGTCTTGTGGTGTGAGAAATAATAACTAAATAAGAGCATTCAAGAGCGAAGCTATATCTTTCCTCAAGTAAAACTGACCAATCTGAAAAACAGTCAAACTGTGATTGGAGAGTGCAGAGAAATCTCTTGAAAAGGCTGTGTAAAGAGAGAGCAGGAGTTCAGTCAAAAACTACATAAGGTTAGAAAACAACCTAAATGAAAATGCTGCATTAATGACTCTGTTACTGTGAGACAAAGAAAGATACACGAATGATTTTCCTATGGACTGTAACGTGGAACTTCTCTTTGAGGAAACAAGAAACCCCTGCAAGTTCCTTATTCGTTTTGTACAAACTTATCAATGGGTGTCTTATTGTGTGAGAAATACTAACTAAATAAGAGCATTCCAGAGCGAAGCTACACCTTTCTTCAAGGAAAACTCTCCAATCTGAAAAACACAGTGAAACTGTGATTGGAGAGTGCAGAGAAATCTCTTGAAAACGCTATGTAAAGAGAGAGCAGGAGCGCTATGAAAAACCACATGAGTTTAGAAGACAACACTAATGAAAATTCTGCATTGATGACTGTTACTGTGAGACAAACAAGATACACGAATGATTTTCCTGTAGACTGTAATGTGGAACCTCTTTTTGAGGAAACAAGAAACCCCTGCAAGTTCCTTATTCGTTTTGTACAAACGTATCAATGGGTGTCTTTTCTTGTAAGAAATACTAACTAAATAAGAGCAATTTAGAACGAAGCTATACATTTCCTCAAGGAAAACTCACCAATGTGAAAATCACAGTGAAACTGTGATTGGAGAGTGCAGAGAAATCTCTTGAAAATGCTGTGTAAAGAGAGAGCCGGGGCGCTATGAAAAACCACATTAGGTTAGAAGACAACCTCAAAGAAAATGCTGCATTGATGACTGTATTCGTGTGAGACAAAGCATGATACACGAATGAATTTCCTATAGATTGTAACATGGAACCTCTGTTTCAGAAAACAAGAACCCCCTGCAAGATCCTTATTTCTTTTGTCCAAA
>PVJH01036091.1:0-19082 GCA_004026705.1 Nesogale talazaci | reverse complement strand
CCTCCCCCGCCCCCTGGGAGCGACTCCTCCTATCTGTGCTGCAGAGGAGAAGCGCTGAGCCATTTCCCAAGGGGTTACGCAGAAGCCACCCTGCCCGCCAGGCTGGCCGGGGGTGTCAGCTGTGCCACCCGGGGCCAGCTCCAAATATCCTGCCTGGGAGAGGTTCCCATGGAGCCACAGGCCCCGCGAGGTTGGAGCCCAGCGGATGGGGCCAGTGATTGGCGGTTAGCTGGTTGAGCAACGCGGAGGCCGGGTGGCACTGGGGTGGGTGGGTGGGGTGAGATGTCGGGTGGCCCATGGCAAAGTCGAGCTGTTCAAGTCCACCCGCCTGCTCATTCGGTGGGGGGACTGAGACCGCTCCCGGAAGTAATGGCCACCCTTGGAAACTCTCCTCCGCGGCCTCTGTGAGTTGGAGTGGATTTGGGGGTGAGCAGCAGCCCTTCTTTTATATGCTCGCAGGACAGGAGCTGGTGAGGGATCTCAGACTCCCAGTTCTCACCTAAGCATCTAAGCTCAAGGGCTGCCCCCTGGCCGGCCCCCAGACCACTCTTGGGGTCACCTACTCTCTAGATGGCTGGAACATGGATTTTAGAAGGAAAACCCGTGTTTTCGTGTGTGGGACGGAGATTGAGACTGCGCGATAGGCCCTGTGGTACCGTGGTTAAACTGGCTTGCTTGTAAACCCGAGAGGTGAGCACGGTTAGAAGGAGGTTGCGGCAATGTGCTTCCTGAACCAGTCTTGCCTTGGAAAACCCTACAAAACTCATTGCCCTCCAGCTCATCGTGACCCTGTGGGACAGTTGAACTGTCTTTAGGGGTCAAGTGACCAGATTTTAAGCCGGACACCATTGATGTGGGGTGTGTGTGTGTGTGTGTTCATTAAAAATTTCATCTACATGGAGCAAACAAATGTTCATAGAACACAAAAGTAGCATTGTAATATATTTATTACGCCGCAGGATGTTGTTAAATTGTGAAAAAGCAGGACGTGTGGTCACCTGACTTAGGGGGTTCTGAAACTAACTCTTCACCGAAGCGGAAAGCCTCCTCTCACTCCCTGGAAATTAGGGCAGTTCCACCATGCTATAAGCGCTCTGGGAATCGAACTGATGAAAATCAAGTTTTGGGGGGTTGGGAGGTGTAACGTAGGAGCCGTGGTGGCACAGGGATTAAAGCATTCGGTCCTGCAAGGAAAGGAGTTGATGGAGCAGGATGTGACACGCCACGTCCGTAGCAGTTACAGCCTTGGAAACTCTGGGGCGAGTTCTTCTCGGGCTCCAGGGTCCACGGGCTGGATGCAGAGTCCGCTGAACTGGGACTGCCACCGCCAGACAAGTGAGCGACACGACGCTCAGGTTTGCCTCCAGCCTTTTGCTGTCGAGTGTCACTCAGTCCTTCCAAGAGATTGGTGGGGAGCCAAGCACACTTACACACCTGGGGGCCACAGGGCCGTTTATCCGAGGTTCCCTTTGGCCCTGGTCTGGGGAGTTTCAGTAGCCGGGTCAAGCCGAGGCAGGGCCCTGGTCTTCAGGGGCTGTAGCAGCGGCTGCCGGCTGTCTTCATCTTGGAGCCTTCCTTTTCCTTCCGTGGGGCTGGGCCGGGAGGAAGCCCGAAGGCCGTTTGTGGACTTTGCTCCCGGAGATAGCTGTGTGAGGGGCAGGCAGATGGCCCCTTTCACTTAGCACCCAGCAGGTTTTATGCGGTGCCATTGTCCTCCCCAGGCCCAGCTCTAGTCCCCAGTCCCCAGCGACAGCCCTCATTCAGAAAAGAGTCTGGGGTGAATTTGCTGCTTCAAGTTTGTTGGTGTTTCAACTGCCCCCCCCCCCCGCCCCCATCTGCTGGGGTCGCTCTGCCTTTGAGCTATGAGTGCCTGGTTGGAGTTTGCTACAGCAGTTAAAAGTGGGAGAGGCCCAGGTGTGCTGAGGGGCCATGCCCCTCTCTGTCCACCTGGTTGTGGGTTGAAGCAGTAGGGGGTGGGGAGTGAGGGGTGGTCATGGTGCAGCTTGGAACCGTGTTAAAAACCGTACCTCCAGGCTTCTCCCAGAGAGCCTTTTACAGGTCTAGGCGCCCTGGCGGTACAGCGATTAACAGTCAGTCCTCAAGCCAAAGGTTAGTGGATTGATCTCATCCCGGGAGACAACCTTGTAAAGGTCACAGCTTCTGGGACACCCTGTAGGGGTCCTGTGAGTGGCCCCCAGTGGGACCCAGTGGCCCTCAGGGACAGCTCCAGGCCTGAGATTGCCACAGTCTGCCTCTAGTTCCCACCTCTGCAGGGGAAAGGGTGGCTGTTGGTTCCACCCTCCTGCCTCTGCCCTGTTCGCATCTGCATGTGTTGGCCACCCGGAGACCCAGGCCCCCCAGCAGCTGTGTCCGCTCATCGCCATGGGAGCCTTGTGCGTGCATGCGTTCTCCGTTCCCACGCGCCCATGCTATTTGCTAAGGAAAGTTCATTTTATGTTGAATGAATTCAGGTAACTGTTGCCAAGTGAGGCCAGATAAGGTTCTGGCCTGCTTTTGAACTCGCTGTTTCTGTACAGTGTCTTTTGTAGCGGAGGGCTCTGGTGACCAAGAGTCCCCCGAGACCTCAGAGTGCCTTCTGTTCTCACAGGCCAGGCGTTCATTGACGGGCTCTGCCAGGAGGATCACTTGCGCCCGTGGGGGATGCTGGGAGCGCGCGGCGTGTGCGTTCTCAGATGCAAGGCCCGAAAGTGGGCCAGCCGCGCGAGCTGCTGGACGGCCCAGCCCCGGCTCCTGCTCCGCCGAGGATCAGCCTGGCTAGTTGGCAGAGCACTTGGCGCCGTCCCTCGGGCAGAGCTTTCTTCATAGGAAGGTACCTGTCAGCTAGTATGACCTTGTGCCCACTTGCCTCGGAGCCAGGTTTTCCTTCTGTGTCAAACTTGCCACACTGCAGAAAGCCATGCAGTGTGACTTCTGAAAACTCTTATGTGCAGAGTAGGTGAAAGTGCCTCGGTCTTTTTTTTCTTCTTCTTGCTATGATGACCTTCCCCTAGAATGATAAGTCGAGTAGAAAGTGGTTCCAGAGACGGGTGACACTCTGGCAGGGGTCCCGGGCCTATCAGATTACTAATGCCCTGGCTCCGTGGGGACCCTTTGCCACCGGGTTGTCCTCCTTCCAGCTGGGGGCAGGCTTTGGCCTGGGGAGGCAGGAGCCTGAGCGGGAAGCGTCCCGTCCCGTGCTCTCCCTCTGACCGGAGGGGCCTAGTTCTCTGCAGGCCTGAACTCAGTCTGGGGAAGATGCTAGCGGCTGCGTGTTGGGAGGAGGCTCAAGGACAGACAATAGGCTGTGTTGACACTCAGAGGTGGTCTCCCGTCGGGCCGGGGTTCCTGGGTCCTAGGCGTGCTGGCTTCCCCAGGTCTATGGCTCCCAGGCCCATGCTCGAGTTGGTCTTACCACTTCCCTTCCTTTGACTCCCTGGGTGCTGCCTCTGCAGAGAGCTCCCGGTAGATGAATGTGTCTGCCGGGTCCCTTCGGTTTTGAAAGATGGATTGAAAAAAAAATTTTTTTGGGGGGGTGGGGTGTATCACTGCCCTCTGGTGGTGGGAGTAGGAGGCCCAGCCTTGCTCTGAAGCGCTGCTGCTAGATTTGAACCTCAATCCCCGTGGGCCGCACGCAGTCCTGCGCACAACCACTATGCCACCGGGGCTCAGCCCAAGGCTAGAGTTTACAGTAATTGCAGACATTGGGGGGGAGGGGGCAGTTCCACCCTGTCCTGGAGGGTCGCTCTAAGTCGAATGGGCTCAAAGGCAGTGAGTTTTCCAGAAGCTCTTTGCAGATGTCTTTTGATGTCCTTGCCCCCAACCCCAGAGCAGGCGCCCACCCCACTGTACAGATAAGAAAACAGACCTAGAGGTCTGTCTTGCACAACATCACCTAGTGGGTGGCAGAGCCGGGACTGAAGTCCTCCTTGCGTATTTTCCTGTCGATCCTGAACATGCTTTTCCAGGTCCAGGTGGGCTGCTTGTTCCCTAGCCTAGGAATGGGAGACACAGATGCACTGCAGACCCCCCCCCCCCCATGGCCCCCAGCCCTCCACACACTGGGGGCTAGCTGCCTGAGGGGAGCAGGCTGCTGCTACTGCTACACTGTGCTTCGGTGGACTCCTGTAGCTATGAACGGAGAGAGACCAGAGAGGGAAAATTCTTTTTTGGCTCTCTCCCCCCTTGGGAGGTGGGAAAATTCAACTTTACATGTTGCAAACCTCGTGGGAAAGCCACTTGGGCTTTACAGGGAAAATGCCTTAAAGGTAACTCCAAAGCGGTCAGGCAAGCTTTGGTTCACATGGCCGAGTTCTTGTCACAATGGGACTGCCTCTTTCTCACTTTTTCCACTCTGCAGGGAAAAGATTCCCCCCCCCCCCCCCCCCCCCCACACACACACAAGAATGCCTGTGTGTCTCTATACATCAGATCCAGGGGCTGTTCTAAATTTGCAAGGTCACGGTCCTGGTGGAAGCAGGGAATTCTTGGCGCTAAGTTGGAAGGGAACTGGCAGCCCTTTAATCTTTATAGGTTTGTGCCCCAGGGTCATGGTCTGTTTTTGAGCCTGGGAAAGAGCCGGGGCTTGTCCGCAGCCCCTCCTTTGTCGTGCTGCTCCGCTGCCCTTGTGGGATATGTTTGCTGGGGAGAAATAGGATGAAAGAAAGACTGAAGACAACAGACGGGGAGTTTCCTGTTGTGTGGTCTCATCAGTCTTCGGATCTCGGTGGGTCGCTCTCAGCTCGCATTGGCTTCCAGGCCTGCTTAACTTTGTGCTTCTGTTGTTGAGGGCCTGGGCTCAGCCCCGGGGCTCTCAGTGGGTCCTTTGCCCTGCCCTGGCCCCGGGCACTTCAGGGGTACAGAAGGAAAGGCTCTCTCGAGGTGAGAGCTCGTGGGCGACTCCTGAGAACCCCGGTGCCACATGTCTTCCGAGTCGCCTTGCGGAATCTTAAGGTGCTTTTGAGGTCGGGGTCCCCGGACAGGGCTCGGAGCTGGGTCTGGTGTGGAGAGCATCGCCCTGTGGTGCCCCAGAGAGCCCTGGGGTTGTCCTTGGGGGCACGCTACACTGACCACCGCAGGCCAGCGGTTTGACTCCACCAGCTGCTGCCCAGGAGGAAGGCGAGGCCGTGTGTCCCCCGAGAGAAGCCGCAGAAACCCACAGGGTGAGCTGTGCTCTGCCCAGGAGGAAGCTGCCCTCTGGGAGGAAGCAGAGCGGTTGCCTGCTGAGGCTGCTCTGTTGGGGTGCTGTGTTTGATGAGTGGGAGGGCAAGTGGCCTCCCCTCCCTCCCCGTCCGTCCCCCGCCACCCACCCGGTGTGGCGGGGCGCCGTAGTGCCTTCAGCCAGAGGTGCTAACAGCAGCCGGGCCGATTCTGTGATTCTGTTTCCCAGCTGTGTAAGGCTCCGCTTTTGGTGAAACCAGTGCTGAGTGCACCCCACTGCGCCCCCCACCCCACCCCAGCTCCAAGGCCAGCCAGTCAAAAGAGAAAAAGATGGTCTCTTCTTTGCACTGAACCAGATAGCATGCTTGCTGTAGACCCTTATCTGATGGAGGGAAAAGCATGGTGTGAGTGTCGGCACGTCGCCTTGTGCAGGCTCCTGGCCACCCATTTGGTGAGGCCGCTCTGAGGCGCCCCCAGGGCTTGTTGTTCTTCTAAGACTGTAGTCTGTGCCTTGTGCTGGAGATGGCGGGCAAAGCTCTAACCTTCTGCTCTGAAGGTTATGGGGGCTGTTGGGAAAATTCTGGGGTCCAGCACCTCTTGGGTCATGGCCTTCCCTTCTGTGTCCCCCGCTGCCTTTGTGTCTGGGCCCTTTGGAACCAGGGGCAGAGAGTCAGGCCAAGAGTTAGGGCCCAGAAATGGCGCAGGCCACCCAGGGGTCTCTGCTTTTCTTTTGTGCCTTTCCTCTGACGTGGCCCCTGTCGTGTCTGTCTCTTGTCTCTAGCGTCCGACTATGGCATGAAACTGCCCATCCTGCGCTCCAATCCTGAGGACCAGATCCTGTATCAGACGGAGCGGTACAATGAGGAGACGTTTGGCTATGAAGTGCCCATCAAGGAGGAGGGGGACTACGTGCTGGTGTTGAAGTTTGCTGAGGTCTACTTTGCCCAGTCCCAGCAGAAGGTGAGGCCTGCCCAGGCCCCTGCTGGGTCAGGTCGGTGGGTCGGGGCCCCTTGTGGGCAGTCCTTCGCTATGGGCCAGGGCATGGAAGAGCCTCCTCAGAAGTGAGAAAGCGTCGGGTCGGGAGGAAATGCCTAATTCTTTCTGTCCCCCAGAGAAGCCGCGGGGCCCCCTTGGTGGCCCACGAGTTTGTCCTGGAAGTGGGTGGCAAAAATTCAACGCCAGAATCCTGTTGCACACCAACCGGCCGCTTCCCCTTTTACCTCCCCGTTCTTTGTTTTAATGCCTTGTTTTTAGAGGAGTCTTTGCTTCTGCCCCGTGCGGTGAACTCCCTTCTTTCTCACTGCGCCTTCTTTTGGTGCGCATCCTTTGTTCCTCAGGCCAGGATGAGACCTCCGTGGCCATAAGAAGGCCAGGTTTGAGTTGGCTCAGGTAAATCCTGTCGCCCCCCTCGGGGTCCCTTACCCCCTTGGGTCACCACTCAATTTTGAACTTGGAATCCAGGCAGGCACACAGTGTTCGACCGCAGCCGGGTTGTGAAGCGGCTGGATTTTGACCTTGTCCCCTTCTCTGCTCCCGGAAGGTGTTCGATGTGCGACTGAATGGCCACGTGGTGGTGAAGGACTTGGACATCTTTGACCGCGTGGGGCACAGCACAGCGCACGACGAGATCATCCCCATGAGCATCAGGAAGGGGAAGTTGAGTGTCCAGGGGGAGGTGTCCACCTTCACAGGGAAGCTCTACATTGAGTTTGTCAAGGTAAAGGCCCTCCCCTGCCCTGCCCGCGGGCCCGAGGGGGGTGGAGGGGAAATGCCTGCTGCGGCACTGACCACGACTTTCCATCTTCTAGGGGTACTATGACAATCCCAAAGTCTGCGCACTCTATATCATGACGGGGACGGTAGACGGTGAGTGCTGCCATGTGCCTTTTTTTTTAATCTGAGCTGAAGGATCTGGTTGTTCTCAATGGTGAACGTGGCGTGGTGGTACAGTCCTCTCTGGGGAGCCGGGGGCTTGCTTGCCCTTGACTCGAGCTCTGGCCTGCTGAGGAGATGGGGCAGTTTTGCTAAGAACCGTAGCCTCTCTTGGCGTGGCCTGTGCAGCTTTGAGGCTGGGCCACGAGGTGGAGGACCTGAAGCTGAGGTCTGGTTGAGGGCATCCTGCCTCCCACCCTGGCACGTGCCCTCAGGGTGTTTGTTCTCAGCAAAAAAGAAGGACAGAAAGGATATGACTGAGGGGAGTCATTTGGCTGGCCCCTGTTCTGGGGAGACCGATTTAAAGCCCGATTGTGAGGAAGGGTGTCGGCATGGGCCTGGCCACCCATCAGCAGCTCAGAGCTGCGTTCAAATACTGCTCCTGCTGCTTCATCAGCCGTTGGTGTCCTGAGCAAACATCTCGACCAGCAGCGCGAAGTAAAGTAAGAGCCCTGGTGGGCGCTGACGCTTATAAATGGCTTGGCCTCTTGTAAGCTGGGTCCTCTTGTGGTTTCCTTGACATCTGTTTCCTGGGGCAAAGGGGCAGGCAGAAGGAGGATCTGGACCTGAAAGCCCTGCTGGGCTCGGCTAGGGCAACAGGTGACGAGTCAATCGCTGTCTCCCTGTCCTTGGCATCCAGTCTGGGGTGCTGAGTCTGACTCTCCTGGCGGCCTGCTTCAGGCTGGTTTTCTCTTTGGTAGCTTTGCGCCCCGACCCTCCCTCCGTGCCTGCTCCCAGCCGGCCCGCGACTCTTCTCGGGCTTTGTTGGTGTGACGGGCTGTGTGGTCCACAAGCAGATTTGTGCCTGAGTTCCGAGGGAGGTGGGAGGGCAGAGGGCTCCTGTGTGGGCAGGCCCCGGCACTGGACTCCCCCTGCTGCCCGTCAGCTCCTGGGTGGCTGGGTGCGTGGCTATGTGACCGCAGGGACCGGCCGAAGGGAGAAGACAAGGGTGCGGGTGGTGAGGGTTCTGGAAATGGTTCACGCAGGAGAGAGTGCCAAGATGGGCGGCGCTGTGAAAAACATAGTCAGTGCCACGAGGTGACCTGAGCAGAAACTGTGCGGCCCCTTATTTGCTGTTGTGAACTCTCGTCGTAAGATTGGGTTTGGGGTTCTGGGAGAAGGGGCTCGTTGTCTGCAGGTGCTCCCTGGGGTTCTGAGAGGAGAACAGGCTGCCACTGCCTGTAGCTCAATCTGAAGGTGTTGCCGGCGGCAGCGGGGCCTTGGTGGTCAGTGGGCCCCAGGCTGGTTTGGCTACTGGCGCTCTGTCCCCAGGGCCCCGGTCAGGCCCCAGGGATCTCCGTCTTGTGGCCTCACGTCCCCGTCGCGCTCTGCTTAAACGCGTGTGTCCTCTCTCGTGTCAGATGTACCAAAGCTGCAGCCTCATCCAGGACTGGAAAAGAAAGAAGAGGAGGAGGAGGAGGAAGACTACGACGAAGGCTCTAATCTCAAAAGACAGACCAATAAGAATCGGGTGCAGTCCGGCCCCCGCACGCCCAACCCCTATGCCTCGGACAACAGCAGCCTCATGTTTCCCATCCTGGTGGCCTTCGGAGTCTTCATCCCAACCCTCTTCTGCCTCTGCCGGCTGTGAGAGCCAAGTAGCATCCCGAGCAGGGCGGAGGGGTGTGGGAAAGAAACCAGACACCTTGGTTTTGGTTTCCTTGTTTTTCACAATGATCGACAAAAGCAAACAGCGCCACACACGCGAAAATTAAAGGAGATCAAAAGAGGCCGCGTGAGTAGCGAGCAGCCCTCACCCACCACCTGGTCCCGGACCCCCTTCAGCCCCAGCCCGGGCTCTGCGGCTGGTCCCCCGCCGCGCTTTCCCGCCCAGGGCACCGCGGGCAAGGCTGGGTCGCCCGGCCCCGGCTCCCAGGCGGTCTGCCCCGTGGAGAGGACTCTGAACTCCCTTTGTCCACTTAGGCATCAGCACCAGGGCTGTGCCACCTCCTGCCCAGCGGCCATCAGGGCTGGGAGTCCGGTATGTTCTGCAGTCACGCCCCAGTAGGTTTCCCAGTGACCCAGGCTCGCGAGTCAGTGTCAGTGTCTGCGACGGCGTGTCACTTGTGAGGTCAACACAGAACGAGGAAGGAGGGTAGGGGCGGCAGACTCGCCGCTGCTCCCTGGCTCGGCAGCCGGGCTGAGTGTCGCCCAGGAACGGCATCTGAGCTCTGCCGTCCCCCTGCTCGTCTGCCTGACGTGTGCCAACGCGAGGGCTGTCTGGTATCCAAGACGATGAGTTTGTCAGGTCCTCAGGTTGCCTCTGACTTGTTACCACAACAAATCACTTTGATTTCAGTGCCTGTTGGGGACTTGATTTCCTCCCCACCCCCTTAATCTGGCTCATTCGCAATCTCTCCCTTTCTGCCAGCCCCACTGAGTGCTTAGCAGGCGGAGAGGAGACTGGGGACTGGGGATGCCTCCTGATGGACTGTCTGGCCCTCGCCCGCCTCACCTCCTCCTTGACGGTACCTCCCGCCCTGGGTCTGTCTCTCAGCCAGCTGGTCTCTCACTGGGCCCTCTGTTGGGCGGTCTCCCTGCCTGGGGCAGGGGTGCTTTCCAGCCTGCAGCAACAGGACTCTTGACCTTAAAGGTCTCTTCTGGTCTTTGGATTGGAAAAGGCTGATGTTAGCATAATTGAGGAGCAGGCTCAGAGGCTGGAGGCCTCCTAAGTGACTGGCCACTGCTGCGAGTGGCCGGTATCAGATGTCCACATGTCTCCGTGCCCTTCTCAACCCCTCTGAGTCACACACATTTCCAGTCCCGTCGCACTCAGTTTTGGTTTGTGCCTTGTGCCACCCCAAGGAATTAGCCCGACTGGCTGTCCTCGAACGGCAGCAAGGCCCACAAAGTGTCTCTCTGGTGTTACTCTAGTCCCCGCCCCGCTGCCCTTTCCTGCCCTTTGCCGGGCAGCAGCCAGGCCCTTGGGTGATGAGTCCTGGCCTCTCTGAAAACACCTGTCCGTGATGCCCCGGGACGGTTTCTGCAGGAAGCAAAGCATCCCTGGCCCTCGCCTGTGTTGTCGTTGTCACCCTTTCCTAGTGAGAGCAGCCGGAGAGGAGGGCCCAGGCAGGCTGCCGGCTACCTTGTGTCTGGGAGGCTGCAGGGGCCACATGGAATCTCAGACCAGGCCCCTCTTCTAGAACGTCTCAGTGTTGAGTTTGCCTTACTGGATATTTTAAGACGTCGGTCAGTTTGTCCTCCTCTCCGTGAGATAGGCCCATGCCCCGGTTTGGGGCTCTTTAACGAGTCACTCCCCGGCCCGGATCGGGTGATTGAAGAATTACAGCCCCTTCTGTGAGCCGGACCTCGTAAGGCATCGAGTGGGGCAGCCGGCCCGCTGTGGTCTGAGGCTGCAGTCAGAACCCCTTCCGAGAAGTTGTGCGGGAGTTGTTTTGGGAGGCGGGGGGCTGGAGAGGAAAGGATGAGGTCCTGGGCCACCTGCCTGGCGTGGTAGACATCCTGCCTGTTGGCGAGCCTCGGGCCACTGCCAGCGCAGCGGGCAGCCGAGGAAGGTCTCACGGCCTCCCTTTTGCCTTGTTGGTTAGTGGCTGGGCCTCTCTGCCCCAGGAGGGGTCCAGCTTCCTCACCTCAACCTTGGAGGCCGCCTCGGCCGCCTCCGCACGGTACTGTGAGCCCCACAGCTGGCTTCTCCCTGTTTCCAAGCCCCCCTCTTCTCCCTGAGCCGGGAGGGGGGGCACTTTCCTTTGCGGTTGTCTTGGAAAGGAAGGAATATCTTCCTATGTTCACAACGAAAGGGAAGTGAGGGACTGGGAGGAAGTGGGGGGGGGGTGCTGGGGCAGAGTCCCCTGGAGCCAAGCCCACCCAGCTAACAAGAGCTGCCTGGGGCTGGCTCCTCATGCTGAACTTGAAAACTTTTTTTTTTTCTTCTTCTTTTTTTCTCTTCCAAGATCATATAGGTACATGAAGTGTGTAAAGGGTTGGGACGGGTGCTCTTCATTTTTATTTTTGTATTGTGTGTGTTGAGAAGGACTCTTGTTCATCTGTTGCTTTCCCCAACATCCGTTGGCGGGCGTGCCGCATCTTTGGGGAGGGGGTGCTTGATGCCAGGGTGGGACCCCCCTCCCCCATCCAAGGCTGTCTTGGCATCGTAGAGCCCATGGAAGACGAGAAGTGGGTGGCCAGGGTAAGGCTCCTCTAGACAGCGGGGCTTCAGTCCCGTCCCTGGGGTGGGGGTCCCGTCCCAGAGTTCCGACTGGGGTCAGGGGCCTCATCTGGGCTGGCTATCAGGAACCCGCCTCACCTCCTCAACCCAAATTCATCGTGGGCGCAAAAACAAGGCCCCTCCTCAGGAGAGCCCCAGTCCCAGGGGGCTGCCTGTTGCTTTGAGGCGACTCCTCCTCTGTCCCCGCCACCAGTGGTGGCCTCAGAGACCCTGGCCCGCCACTGGGCGCTCCCATTGCATTTGCGTAAGCCGGGAGATGGTGGGCTGGCCTCAAAGTGCAGTGTCCTCCTCCTCTCCAAGTCCTGGAACAGCGAGATCCACTTTTAGCACGGGGTGGGGGGGTGGGGGGTCGACTTCCTTGTCTGTCTGGAGAAGCTTCTGTTTTAAGGAATTTCTCTTCCTTCTTATCCTGCCTGTAGCCTCTCCTGGGAAAGCCTGACCGTGGCTTGTAGAATCTCAGCCAACCTTCAGGAAGTGGCGGCAGTGTCTTCCCTTTCCTGCTCCGTACTCTTCCTCTCCCTGGACACCCACCCTCGGGAAAGCCCGGGGCTGAGCCCGAGGGCCCTCTGCCCTCGCCGGAGCCCCCCGAGTGGGGCAGCCCCTCCCGGCTGCACAGTGCCTTTTCCTCCTGCTCGGAGCCAGGTGGGCCTTCCCTCTCCCTTCCGGTCTGGGCAGGGGTCCTCCAGCCCACCACGGCTCTTCCCAGCCTGCCCTCCCCGCCTCTGCTGGCCCAATTCTGACAAACCCCAGTGTTTTCTTGCCTCAAGGAGCCTGAACGGCATCGCGTGGGAATGTGTGTGACTGTCCTCCCTCCCTGCCTCTCTCCCAGCGAGCTCCTAAAGAACTTAAGGGACCCCAGTCCACCCAAAGCGAGGGGTCCTCCCCAGGGGAGGGCGGCCAGGCAGTGGTGGTGCCCTGATTCAGAACCAGAAGCCCCGCTTCTCTTCTCTGCAAACAGCGCCGGCGACCTGGAGCAGAGCTGCTGAGAAAGTCCGGCCAGCTCCCCGGGCTGCCCTGTGCTTAGACCAAGATGCCCTTTTTGTTACTAGATTAGATTGGCACCCGGGGGTCAGCTCCCCAGCAAGTGTGGGCCTTTTCTTGGCCCCGGCGACTGGCTGCCCATCTGGGCTGCCTTTCACGGAGCGGCTCTCTCGAGGCTGGCCTACTTCGGGCAGCCGAGCCATCTTGATAAGAGCAGGTGATTTGGGGACTGGCTCGCGCTGGCAGTGGAAGAGCAGGCTGCCTCCTTTGGGACGGGTCCCACCCTCCCCTCCCCTCCCCTCCCCCAAGAAGTGGAAGAACCAGGAGCCAGGATTATGCTGGCAACCGGGGGAACAGTAGTGCCTGTTGGAGTTGGCAGAGGGGCCTTGGCACTGCCCGCCCCAGGCAGTCTGATGAGATGGGGACCTGTCGCACCAGGAAAAGCTGAGCTCTCTTCCCACCTCTATTTTGAGCTTTGGTGCTTTCTTTCAGTCTGAGGAAAAACAACAACAAACTGAAGTGCTTTCCGTCCTTTTAAGGCACAAGTGTCGGGAAAGGAGACCCGAGCTGCCAGGTGGGTGGGGAGAATTGGCAGGGAGAGACGTTCGAACAAAACGAGGAAAGAGACATTCTCGACGCCTCTCTTCCCTGGTGTATTGTGATCCAGGGAATGAAAAGAAATTTGACCCTGGATTAGTTCCATTCTCGGCGGGAAGGGATGCTAACTTCTGCTCCCCCTAGGTTCTCCCAGGCGAGGCCCTGCTGCCCCCTCGGAGCTCAGGGCTGCCTCTTCACCCTTGACGGGCCTCACCGGCCCTGCACACTGGGCCGGGCTGCTCTGGTCGGCACCAAGGAGTGGAGACAGGGTCGCGTTCCCAGTCGTTCTTCTCGCATCTTCTTCTCTGGTTGCCCATCCTCCGGCTGCCGGAGCCCAGCCCCCGCGCTGTAGGCACAACACCCGTTTCCAGAGGCACAGCAAGGTGTGATGGGGAGGGCTTTGGCCCTGCCTGGCCAGGGCAAGCCGTGGGGGTGGGTCGAGCCGTCTCTCCTTTGGGCCGTCTCCCATCTGTCCTTACCCCCTACTATGATTTCCCCCCCCCCAACTCCCACTCCCACCAAAAAGGAAAAAAAAAAGTATATCAGGATGTTTTTCACTGTCCATTGCTTTGTGTTTTAATAAACAATTTGCAGTGACACTCTTGTGTGGAGGCTGAATTTGAGTCACCCTGGGGAGAGGTCTGGGCGAAGGGGCGGGGATGGGCTCCCTAGGGAGGAGGCCAGAGACGTTTGTCCATTGCTTTTCTCGACGTGGTACACGGCCCAGGGAAAGCTACGCCGTGCAACCCTGTCTGGCCATTCCACCGGCGGCCAGGTCAGGGGGCGGAAGTCGAGCTACCTTGGTTGTGTCTCTACTTTCGCAGCAACACCAGGCCGTGGCCGCCCCGAGACCCGGGGCCTGGGCCTGCTTCTCCCGGTCTCTCCTCTGGACAGCTTCCTCCTTTGCTGGTGTCCTGATCAGCAAGGGGCCTGCAACGGGAAGAAGCAGAAAGGGTTTTGCTTCCTTCGGTTCATCCCCCACTTTGACAACCGAGGAGCACCAAGCTCAAAGACGGTTTCATCATCTACCCCAGGCCAAGAATCCAAGCCCGTCTGCCTCGGAGGCCCTGTTCTCTTTGAGGCTTTACAAGGAGTAGCCATCGCGGCAGCCCATTGAGTCACGTCAGCAACGTCTGACTCCGCAACGTCCAGGACCAGGGAGAGCTGGCCCACTGGGTTTTGCCAGCACTGTCAGGTAGACGATGGACTGCTCACCCACGGTCGCCAGTGCAAACGCCACTGCTCTGTGGGGAAAAGAGGAGGCTGTCTGGTCTCCCCTCAAGATTTACAGCCTTGGGAAACCTCCTATGAGTCGGAATCGCCTTGATGGCAGCCGGCTTGGGGTTTGGGGCTCTTCATCTGCACGGATGCAGGCTGCCAGCCGCATCTCTCGCCCACAGAGCAGCTTGTGGGTGGGTCTGACGTTCCCACTTGCACCAGCAGCCCTTGTAAATCATTCTAGTGACCCGGCATCGAAATGGTCCCAGTCCAAAGCCGCGTTCTCTGAAAAGAGAGGTACCAGGTTGAGACCACAGGGACCTCCAGATTCATCCCAGTAGCAAAATGACAGCGGCGAAGTAGCAACGAACAACTTTATAGTTGGGGGGCCACCACCACATGAGAAATTATGAAAGGTCGTGGCACGAGGAAGGTTGAGAGCCACTGAGGTAAAGAGTTGCCTTTGCAAAGGAGAAAGGATTTGTCCCGGGCCACGGCCGGCAGAAAGCACTCAGGACTTCGGCTCTTAAGAACCATACTCCTCTCACATGCCCAGCGCCTGCTTTCTCTTTCTCCAAGCAGGTGTGGGAAGGAGGGGTGGCCCATCTCCCTCAGTGACCCCTTGAAGGGCAGAACACTGGACCCAGCCACCAGTGTGATGGAGTTCGTTGGGGTGGGGGTGGGGGGCAGCATGGAGCCTCTTTCTCATTCTGAGCCCACTCACAACGGGTGGCGGCCTGCTTCCCCTAGTGTGCGCCTGGCTGCCCCTGTCCGAGGCTCCCGTAGCAGGAAGAGACCCGAAGGAGCTCATCGTCCCCAGAGAGTTTCAAGGGAGGGAAATTGCCTGACAGGAGTTCTCTGGCTTTGGGCTGGACCACTCCTTGGGTCCAGATCCTAATCTGGCTGAGGAAACCGGGCTCCCGGGTGGCTGGAGCCCGCCTGCAGATCTCGCCCACAGAGGAAGAAGGAAGAGTTTTTCCTTTACTCACTGGAAAGCTTTGCTGCCGTAGCCATGGTGAGGGGATGGATACAGGCAGAAGGGTGGGGTGGGGCGCCTGAGATGGGACCCACTAGGCAGGGGAGGCAGGGAGGGGTGGGAGCTCTGGGCCAGGAGGCTTACACTTGTTTAAGACTTCAACTGGTGTTTAAAAAGAAAAGAAACAGCCCACCCGGCTCGTGTGTGTGTGTGTGTGTGTGTGTGTGTGTGTGTGTGTGTGTACACAGACGTGATGTGGGTTTACTCACTGCCGTCATGTAGTGCATCTGTTGTTTCCTTGAGGACCTGTGGTGGTGCTGTGTCCTGCAGGTTGGCCTGCTAACCTCCCGTCAGTAGTTCAAGCCCACCCGTCACTCCACGGGAGAGGGAGGAGACGGTCTTCCCGTAATGAAACCCTAGGGAACGTTTCTACTCCGTTCTTCAGGGCCTCTGTTCGTGGCAGCACGGCCTGGTCTCCAGGTCCTTTCCTCAGTGCCGAGCTGAACGTTCTTATCTTCCTTCCGGTCCCCTAGCCTTCTCGGCCCAGCAGAGGGCACTTCGATATGTTGCCATAGTGACTCATCTTGGGACACTTTTGTGCCAACGTGCCTGGTTTTTATTGTTGCTGCTGTGCCATTTCTGCTTCCCTAGGGAAGATGGACTGGCTGAGCTTGACCCTGGTTTTGTTCTTCTGAGGAATCAAGGTCTGAGGGGGTAAGTAACCTCCCCGTCACATAGCCAGGGCTTGGAATGCAGCCCTGGGAGCCAGACCTGACTTCTTCATACCTCTGTGCCCTGCCTTCCAAAGGCACTTTAAAAATGTTACCTGTTGGGCTGAGCCCCGGTGGCGTAGTATTTGTGCGTGGGACTGCGACCCACTGGGATGGGGGTTCAATTCCGACTCACAGGAGCAAAGGCTGAGCCTCCTAATCACACCACCAGAGGGCAGTGATGCCTAAAAATAAGCTAAAAAAAAAAGTGGGAAAAAATATATTACCTGTTGCCTGGGGGGCAGGAAGAGTGTATCATATTCTACTTTTGAAAGAGTAACTGTTCAAGACTTTTTGTGGTATAGGAAATGCAGCTATATTTTCAAAAATACTTGGGATATACCATATTCCGTTGAGATTCCTCCTTCCCCTCCTCCGTTCCTTATCCCAGAGGAAGGTGGGGAGAAAGGCTGGTGGGTATCTGCTCATTTGCATGTATTTACATAGAGCAGGCTGGTGGGTATCTGCCCATTTGCCTCTATTTACATGGAGCAGGCTGGTGGGTCCTTCCTCCTTAATGGGCCAGAGGTCTTCACATGGACTCCAGCCACCCAGGAGCCCAATTTCTCCACCAGATTCGGATCTGTCCACTTGCATGTATGTACATGGAGTGAGATCCCAAAGTTGGGTCAACTCATTCTTGGGGTAAGTCTGTCCAGCAGAACAAAACGCTCCCTGGTTCTATATCCATGCGGAGAGTGGGGTGGGGGGGGTCTGTCACCAACGTGCTCATCAAGGGACAGTTTCCTTATTCACTTGGCCCTTCCTGTCACCAAATGTAATACCCTCCTCTAAGGACGGATCCCGGCGGCTGACCTGGCCAAGGTCATTGAGTAGAACCATGTTCCGTTGAGATCCCGATCAGTTTCAACCGACGGACTTGAACTAGCTTGTCAAGCCTTCCTTCCTGCCTGAGTTCAGAAGCTCTGTGGATGCCTGTCCATCCTGGTGGACCCTGCTGGTATTTGAAACGCTGAGAGCATAGCTTCCAGCCGTGCGTGAGGGCTCACGTTACAGCAGGTGGGTTTATAAAAAGGTCCATTTCCACATACACAAATCCCCAACCCTCACTCCCAACCGTCACATCGATGCTTGACCCTACAGGACAGGGTAGAACTGCCTCAGCGGTTTCTCAGGTCCCTTGGATGGGAGTAGAAGGCTTCATCTTTCTCTCCCGGAGTGGCTGGTGGTTTCGAACTGCTGACCGTGTGGCTGACAGCCCAAGACGGAAGCATTGCGTCCCCCACCCACCCCGTGCTCCACGTACACCAGCGGTTCTCAGTCTTCTTCATGCCGCGACCCTATCCTACAGTTTCTCACGTGGGGGTGCCCCCCCCCAACCAGACAATTATTTTTGCTGGGCAGCCAGTGGTAATTTTTACAGCATTGTGAGCTATTCGAGCTCATTATCCTCTAAACACAGGGTGTAACACATTCAAAACTATAATAGGTATCCTTTAAGGGGTCCTTTGCATTACACAAAAACTTAACATATTGCCACGGAGTTACTTTAACCCTCATTTGCATAAAATACTTCAGCAGCCTGGTGCCAAGAGAGCCAACCAAAGAAAAGACTATGGTGATGGACATTATTACTGTGTGTCTGGTAAGTAGCCATAAATCAATCAGAATAGCACCATTAAATTTAGGTATGAGATTCCACGTGCGCAAAGTACTGTTACGGTGATACATTTTGATGACATTTTCAACAACGCTATTTGCAAAATTAAAAGACATTATCTTTAAGCATCCTAAAAAAACTATTTTTCTTGCTACCACATCACTGTCATTTTGCTATTGTTATATTTTGGGCAACCTCTGTGAAAGGGTCATTCGACTCCCAAAGGGGTCTTGACTGCAGGTTGAGAACTGCGGCCGTAACACACAGTCTTCAGATGGCTACTGCCTTTTTGTTTGTTTGTTTGTTTGTTTGTTTGTTTGTTGGGGGGGGAGGGCATCACTGCCCTGTGGTGGTCCTGGGAGGAGCCGCCGCTGGATTTGAACCGCCAAGCCCGCGGCCCACAGTCCCGTACTCAACCACTTAAGCCACCGGGGCCCAGGCTACTGCTCGTACCCACACCTTTCTGCTCTGTCACTTGAGACGTCTTGGAGAGCCCGGCCTATGCTGGCAGACAGATTTCCCCGTTTGTAAGACCACACATTGCTGTATGACGAGATTGTACAGAGTCACGGTCTCTCGGAAACCCGCAGGGGCGGTTCTGACCTGCCTATAGGCTCTCTATGAGTCAGCACCTTTTGAAAAGGAACACAAGCCACCAGTTTTCCTACGGAGCGGCCATAAAAGCGTGCAGAATGGAAACACCCGGGAATCCTTGGAGACTTGGCCGGCACCAGCTGCGTTGACCAGGTCTTCGGGCACAGCCGCTGCCAGGTCGGCGGCACTGCTGGGGGGCAGGTTCCTCCAGCCCCGGGCACGGCTGCCCCCCTCTGCCCCATGTCTGGGGCCTCCTCTCTCTGCAGCTAGCCAGGGCAAAGGCGGGCGAGAACGAGTGTCAGCAGAGCAATATCAAGTGCAAACGCTAGCAGGGCTGGACCCGGCATCCAGGTCAGCCTCCGCCGCATGCGCGAGGGTGGGAAAATCGCTGAGTCACTGAGAAGCTTGAGGCCACCACGAGAGACCGCCACCCCAGCAATTCCCCCAACTTGGACCGCTGCTGACGTCCCCCACGTGGGGGGCGGTGGGGGGTGCAGAACAGGACTATGTGAAATGCTCTGCGAAGAATGGGAGGAGCCAAGATGAAGATTTAGGCTGAGCCTCCTGGAAGAGGGGCGGAGTCAGACCTTGCCAACGTCCCTTTTTGGATTTTGAATGGGGAAGAACTTGAAGCACAACACACACCAGCCCCTCATTAGTACGAAGAACAGAGGATGGTAGGCTGCCTCTACCTCCGGCACCCCCTGGGCTATTCCAGAACCTTCTGTGATCATAGACACATCACAACACCTTTTCATTTGGTCTGCGAATGATTCAAAATGGATCAAACATCAGATCCTCTCAGCTCCCATCACCCTCAAAATATCATTAAATGTCTATTTGATGTTCTGTTTGTTTGTTTTTTTTAAGTGAAAACCACCAAAATACTATTTGAGGGGGGGTGTGTTTAAGAAGTTGGTAGACAAACAAATTCAAAAGATACTGAAATTTCCTCTGGAATTTTTGGAAGGGCCCTCAGCCTCCCCCCCTTTAGCCCCTTGCAGGGTCCTCCTTCTCCGGGGAAAGCAGAGTTGAGACCTTCGGGTGTCT
>PVJH01036090.1:0-19083 GCA_004026705.1 Nesogale talazaci | reverse complement strand
TTTCATAGAAACTTCAAGAGGTAAAACGTTGCACCCCACCCACCAAAGGAATTATTCTCTAGTCATTGACCAGGATAGCCTGGTAGCTTGCCTTGCCACTAGACTGAAGATAGACTCAACAATAGGCAAGTTCCAGATGGGCCCCCAGGAGATCTTGTTCTCTTTTTACTCTCCAACTGCCTTGAGAAGCCTGGACCAGCTCTCTGGAACTTGAGAACCAAAAAGAGCAAGCACCAACCATTTCTCTGCATTTTTCCACAAGTCTAGCTGATTGGCCAAGGACAGTCCTTGCAAGAGCAATCCGGCTGCCTCCCTCCAGCCAGCAGACCTCTGCATCAACTCAGGCCCTTGGGTAATCATGAATTGCTGCTTTAAGCCACTACATCTGTGGGACTTGTAGAGTGGCAAAGGCTGGATTCACTCATGTCGAAACCCAACTTCATAGCTCTCTTTTCAAATAATTTTATTAGGGGTTCATACAGCTCTTATCACAATACACACATCCATTGTGTCAAGTGCATTTTTGCATTTGTTGCCACCAGCATTTTCAAAACATTTTCTTTCTATGTGAGCCCTTGATATTGGCTTGATTTGTGGAAACACAAATGCCAAAAGGACACCATTGACTTATGTCCCTCAGCAACTATGGAAGCCAGCACCAGATGAGGTTAAGTCTCATGGGTATTGGACGGATGAGGAGGTGGTCCCTTCTGGCTGTGGCACTGCCTCTCGGAGTATGACTGCTGGTCCACACAGCTGGTCTCCTGGGCCTGCTCTCCTGCAGACAGGGCTTGTGGATGTGCTCTCCCAGGGATGCTGGGATTTCTCTCTTTGTCCCAGATGACTCCTCCACTCTATAGAATTGCACTCATGGTGTGTGTTCCTGTTGTTCAGCCCATCTCAACCCTAAGTCAAATGAAGGGTGGTGCCTTAAGTCACACCCTCTAGGAATGCAGTCTGAAAGATTCCTCCAAGGAAACAAGAGTGTGTTTTGGGCATAACCTCTGTCTACTAGGGGCAGAACTTACCCTCCTTTCATCCTGTGACAGAGAATTCTCTCCAAAATGGGCCAACCATCAGCATAGAGTTCAGAGTCTTAGTGTATCACATAAAGCACTAGGGCTAGATGGACCTTTTCATTGACTACATCTCAGAGAGAAGCATTTTCCTCAAAACAACCAAATGTAAGACACATAAAGGACAGCAGTTGCTCCAAAGAAACAGTTCATAAGGCAGGGAGGGGCAGAAGAAGAGGAAGAATGGAAATGGGAACCCAGGGAAGATTTGGTTAGAGGGCTGTGTCTTTGAGGTCCTCACAGCCCAGGTCACAAAACACAATGTGCACACATCATGGAAAAATGAATTTTCATTCTTAAACATTCACCCAAACCACATTAAAAAGTCCAGGAAGAAAATCCCAGGAAGCACATTCACCCCCAGGCCCCACGTGCAGTCTATTTGAGAGGGATGGTTACGTTCTTTTTAGGGGATGAGGTTCCACTGGTTCCACTGCATGAAGGGAGTGTGCTGGAAAAGACTGCAGATAGAATCAATTACTGGAACAAGAGATTTAGGGAAGGCAGGGACCATCATCACTGAGAGTAGCACTGCCAATTTAGATGAAGGGACTTGAGCTTCAAGAACTGACAGTAAATTACCAGCTAAGACCCACTGCTTCTTATATACTACCCACCTCTACAGGTCCTGTTGGATTTTGGGGCACATTCCATCTATGAATGAGAAAATTCCTGATGACCCCAACTTTATTTTTATTGAGTTTTGTCTTTTCTCACCCTTGCAATTTCAGTAGATAATGGCAAAATAGCCAGTGTCTCTCAGATGTTTTCATAGAAGTAAGAACTGGTGACCAGTCGTACCCCATCTTACTGCTTGGGAAGTTCAGAGTCCCTAGGCAGTGGCGAAAGCAGACCTAACTTCTGAGACCAGGCTCCGTACTACATAGGCACACACATGCTATGCCAATCTATGGCATGACTGATTTTCATAGACTCTGTGTTTGCAAGACCCACGATAATTCAGAAAACAAAGACATAGACTGTGGATCTAAGATTTGAAAACTGGCTACGTTTCTTTTGGAAATGACTGGGATTTGGCATGTGCAGCTATGATTAAAGAAGAAGATAAATGTTACATCGCAGGTTAAAATAGATATAGGTTGAAAATATGTTTGCTATTAATAGTAAGAAAAATTTGTTTAAGTCTCACAAACATCCATTTATGGAGCCCTGAGGCAGAGTGGGTATGTGTTGGGTTGCGACTCCCTTAACATATGATAGTCTCAGAAACCCACTGGGGCAGGGCTACTCTGTCCTATGAGGTCACTATGAGTTGCAATGGACTCAATGGCAGTGATACTGAGTTTGAGAGGATTCTTTCTGTCAGCTTGCTTTACTGAGCTCACTTATCTCTTGAAGTGAAATAGAATCAATGACACTGGCGCTGAAAATATCAGCAGGGTCGGTCACTCATGGTAGACAGGTTTCACCGCAGCATCCAGGGTGTGGCAGACCAGGAAAGAGGCTTGTGACTTGCTTCTGAAAATTAGCCAAGGGAAACTCTGTGGATCCCAATGGGAGGAGGAGTCTCAAAAACATGCAATATATAGCAAGCATTGTAAAGACAGTGCAGGATCTTGAAAGGAACAGGAAATCATATACCAATAATTCTCATAATAGGAAATGCAAACTTTTCCAATGTGGTCTGAATTGATGTCATTAAGTTTAAGCTTTAGCTTTACTCCATCTATGGAAATGATATTTAAATAGCACTATGGAATTATTTTATTCATAAAATGGAACATCTTCACAGATGCAGGTCAAAGTCGTAAACATATTTTCAACCTATATCTATTTTAACCTGTGATGTGTTATGGTTAGTACTCTCTTCTTCATAAGAAAGAAAAGAAATCATCTTAAAAATGAAATCTAATTTGATTTCATCTTGACATAAACAGGTTTAATATTATACATGTGAAAGAAAAAAAAGAGGCTATGGAGATAGAATAGGTTGTGCACTTCAAAGTGATTAGGCATTGGTACTATATGAAGAGCAGGCTAAGAGGGTCAGATATAGAGTCAACAGATGGAACAGGCTGGCCACGAAGAGAGATTAGCCACAAAAAAAACCTTCAATCACATGGAAACCTCACGGATGGTGCCTGAGGATGAACCCTTCAAGTTGGAGGGCTCTCAAGATGCGACTGGAAAGGAGCTGCCACCTCAAAATAGAGTTGACCATCATGATGTGGCGGAGTGAAGCTTTGAGTGCCTATCATTGCTGATAGGGATGACTCGAGAAGAAGAAGAACTTAGAAACACACATGAATCTTTGGAACAAGGAATATATAAAGTATAAGTCCAATATATAAAAATGGAATAGAATGCATTAAGATTAATACTGATTGTGGTAGCAATTGTAAAACTCTACTCGACACAATTGAAATATAGAATGCTATGACATATATATTAAATCCAAACTAATTAAAATAAAAGATTAATATCTAGGCACTAAGAAGTTGTGATGGACTGTTATTGGACTGTTTTTGAATCAGACCATCATATGCCAGCAAGGGCACACTCAAGAAGAATGGTTTCATAGCCAACATTAAATTGAGCATTTTAAGATGTATCTTGAAATACAATGCTCTCTGTGATGGAATCAAGTTGATAAGCCTATAAGGAACTCCAGTTAACACCACTATTTTATAAAAACTACTCCCTACAGCTAGTGATAAAGAAGTGAAAGGAGCTTCTTCAATTTACCCACCTCTTCGTTTCAAAATTGATCAGACAGTCAAAGTTCACCGATTGTTATTGGCTATTGGAATGAAAGATTGGAAAAAAAGAAGTTTTTGGAATATATGGATTTGATGACAGAAACGAAGCTGGAGATCACATGATCGAATTTTACAAGATTGATGACTTTTTCATCACAGATACCTGTGTTCAGCAACACAAAAATGGCTATACATGTGAATTTCACCATACAAAATACACAAGAATGAAACTGATTACATCTGTAGGAAAGGACCATATAGGAGATCAACCTCAGCATCCAAAACGATTGAAGAAGGCAGGACACACCATTAATTGCACATAAAAATGCAGGTGTAACGTGAAGACAATTAAATGTAGAAGAGCTAATATCCAACCTTAAGTATATCTCATTGGAATTTTGGGGACATTTCACAAATAACTTTGACACACTGAACATTGATGACAGAAACCTGACCAGCTATGGGAGGACATTGAGAACATCATTCATGAAAAAAGCAAAAAGTCATTAAAGAGACAGAGAGGAAAGATCAAAGTAGATGTCAGAAGAGGTGCAGAAACTTGCTCTTGATCATAGAACAGCTAACGCAAATGAAAGAAATTACGAAGTCAAAGAACTAAACAGGAAATTTCAAAGGTCAGCTTAAGGAAAGAAAGTAAAATTTAATAAGGTGCAAAGGCCTATAGTTAGAAAACAAAAAGTGGGTATATGTTTAGCATATCTCAAGATCAAAGAACTGAAGACAAAATTGAGGCTGTAATATACAATGTTGAACATTTCTAAGGGGGAAAAGAATGAATGATGCAAGAAATGTCAAAAGAAAATGGAAAGAATACAGACTCACTGTACCAAAAAAGATTGGGTTGAAATTCAATCACTGCAGAGGCAGCATATGACCAACAACTGACAGTATCGAAGAAAGAAGCCCAAGCTATACTGAAGGCAGTTGCAAAAAACAAGTCTTCAAGAATCGATACAATACCAATTTTCAATAAATCAATAAAGCACTGGAAGCACTCAGCTATTATACAGAGACATTTGGAAGACAGCTAGTTGGCCAACTGACTGGAAGAGATGAATATTTTTACCCATTCCAAAGAAAGGTGACCTCACAGAATGTATACATTATCCAACAATATTATTAATATCACCTTCAAATAAAACGTTCTTGAAGATGATTCAATATGGTTGTGGTAAGGCATTGACAGGAAGCTGCCAAGCATTCAAGCTGGAGTCAGAAGAGGATGGAGCACAGGGGATACTGTTGCTGATGCCAGAAAAATCTTGACTGAAAGCACAGAATACCAGAACTATGCTTGTTCATGTTTCTATGCGCTATGCAAAAGCATCCCACATAGTTGGATTCTAACCAACTCTGGATAATATTGAGGGAAAAAATGGATTCCCAAAACACTTCTTCCTACTCATGTGGAACCTATACAGAAACAGAAATACTGCATGGTACAAGATCAGGAAAGGTATGAGAAAGTGTATCCTCTCACCATACTTACTCAATCTGCATGCTGTGCAAATCATCTAAGAAGCTAGATTATTTGAAGAAGAATGTGGCCTCGAGGCTGGAGGAAGGTTTATTAATAAGCTTGATATTCAGGTGACATAACCTTGCTTCTAGTAAGTAAGTAGGACTTTAACCACTTGATGAAGATCAAGGATCTTTAGCCTTCAGTATTGTTTATGACTCAATGTACAGAAAACCAAAATCCTCACCAGTTGTGGTGGTCATGTGCTTATGTCAATTTCATGATTGAGATAAAGGGGTGGAGTCTAGGCTGTTAATCTGGAGATAGCTATTGAATAGCCAATGAGACCTCTGTGTGGGACTGACTTTCTCCTGAGACTTCTGGGAAATCTCATGGTATTTCCCTCATGAAGAAGAGAGGCCATCTCCCCACTTGTTGGGAGTCAGTCTCCGAGATGACAAAACTATGGACAAGACAAGATGACACGATCTGAGGAGCCGAAGGAGCCAGAGGAGAAGCCACCCAAACTTACCCTGATAGAACCAGACCTCTGAAGTTGGAGAAGCCATGTGGCGACCCCTGCCAGCACTGAGCTGCTTCTACCATCACTGGATGCTGTTGATGGACCTTGAGCCCTGGAAATGAGGAGCCATGGGGAGACCCCTGCCAGAACTGGGACTCTGCACCCACTGGTCTATGACTTTGTGAGTCAGAAGGAGACTTTATGGACTGGTATCGGGCATATGAGCTAATATCGGACTTATGACTTTGAACTGGACTGGGTTGGGATGCATTCTCAATGTCCCATCCCTCTTGTATACATACCTTACCCTTATATCGATATGCGTGTTTGTGAATTTGTTTCTCTAGTCTACACAGACTAACACACCAATGGGCCAGCAGATATAATAACTGATAAAATACTGAAGTTGTCAAAATTTCGTTTTGCTTAGATTCACAATCAATGCTCATAGAAATGGGTGTCCAGATATCAAACAACACATCAACTGGGCAAATCTATTGCACAAAACCTCTTTAAAGAGTTGGAGAGTTAGGATGTCACTTTTAGGACTAAGATGAGCTTTAATTAAAGTGACCAGATGTCCTGCTTTTTAACAACTTAACTACATCCTGCAGTGTTTTGAAATGAAAATATATTACAATACTCTTTTTGTGTTCTATAAAAATTTTTGTTGCTCCATATTGACCAAATTTTAAATCTGCTCCATATTGACCAAATTTTAAATCAAGACCCCCCCCCCTACCACCACTCAGTGTCCCGCTTAAAATCTGGTCACTTTAGGCTTAACTGAAGGTACAGTATTTTTATATCTCCTTATATGTATATGGAAGAAGGAAATTGAATAAGGAAGGCTGTGGAAAAGTTGATGCATTTGAATTACGGTGTTGGTGAGAAATACTGAAAGTACTGTGGAGTGCCAGGAGAACAAATAAATCCATCTTGGAAGAAGGACGACCAAAATACTCCTTAGAATCAAAGATGATGAGACTTTGTCTTATGTACTCTGGACATGTTATGTGTGATTCATCCTTGGAAAACGAAACCATGCTTGGCAAAATAAAAGGGCTGTTAGAAATGTGAGACTCCTCAGGGAGATGGATCGACACAGTGGTCGCAACAATGGGCTCACACATGACAGCAATGGTGAGGATGGCGCAGGCCCAGTGGTGTTGTTTCCTGTTGGACATGCGGTTGCTAGGAAATGACTCAATGAATTGCATCTAGCAACAACAATGACATTGCTGTCATGTTCTTGTTTTTGCCTTCTCCTCTTTCTGCTTAATTTTGGATTTTTTTCTTTTAATTTGTTTCTGTAAGTTTGGATATGATATGTTTCAATATTTGGCACTGAGCAACTATGTTTGTCACTAGGGTTCTTGTTGGGTCCAGTTTTTCAGATACTTCATTTGACCTCTTTTCTCTATCCTCTAAGGATTTGATTGTTGAGACTGTTAAACAGCTCTTGTTACTTTTTTTATTTCTCTGATCTATCTCCAAGTACCTATGTTTTCCACTAGTTTGTCAAAATACTGGTGAGTTTGTTAAATATACCCCCCATCTCTCTCTCTCTCTCTCTCTCTCTCTCTCTCATTTCAGTTCTTGCTAGCATCTCCATTTAACTCTTTCTAATACTTTCCATCTCTTTCTCGAAATTTCTCATTGGGGGGCTGTCTATCTTTTAAGGAGTCTTGGTGGTGCAGCAGTTTAATATTTTGGTTACACTTCTGCAAAGATCTCCCCTTTTAGCTAATTTAAATGCTGTTTGTAAAGTTCTATCAACGAGAAAAACTTGGGTTGATATCATCAATAAATCACAATATGCTACATTCTAAAAGTGGGTTGTACACATTGCCCTTTTTTCTGTATTTCTGAAATAGTCTACTACTTGCTTTGTCATTGTCTTTTGGATAATGCATTCTGTCATGGGTTTTTCCTATGTTTAAAAATAAGCATTTATGGAGACCTGTAAGGACAGGTATTACTGGATTTCATAAAACAGTAACACACCACTTAGAAAACCACCTTTTGAACCAAAATCACATTTGAATATGCAAATAGAAATAAGCTATGCATGGGGAAACTATGCCGCAATTTAAAACATCTGGAGTTTTGAGAGAGATAAATAAATTTAAGTTTGGGCATTGAATTTTTAAACAACACATCAGAGTTTAATGCTTCATCTGAAGTCCTCTGGTTCTGAAAAGCTGTCACAATTTCTGAGGAAAGGGATTTCTCAAAAGGTTGTAAATGCTGTTTGGCTTGAGGTGGATCTGACAAGGTCCAGAAATAGATTCTGTCTGGGCTTTAGCATTTTATTCCCAAAGTTTGAATGATATAAGCACTAGGAAACACACTTAAAATAACTTAGAATCTTTCTAAACAGTATTATAGATGATACCTTGACAGAACTTACCTCTTTCTTGTAATGAAAGATCCATCGAGGTACAACTAAACTTTGAAAGTGAGAAACAAACTCCCTTGTTCCCAATTTCATAAATTTTATAAACCACTGAGATTTTTTCTTTTAAAAAACAACTTTTGGCTCATTTTTGTGAGTTCTATCTGCCTATGAGGATTGCTAGCAAGGTGAAAGTTCACTTCTATTTTACATTTTTTTAGTTTACAAAGCAAGACAAAAACTATTTTAATAAAACAATATTTTGTTGCCCAGATAGCCAAACATCTATGTGGTATAACCAAATAATTTTAAAGTCACCAGGGGACTTGCCAGATTAAGAACTCCAGGGGAAACTTTTATTTATCATTCAGTTCTCTTTGACTTAACAATGTCCTCTGAAATTAGTGGCCTTCAGGAAAAATGTCTTCTTGAAAGCCCACCATAGAAGAAGCTCACCAGCCTGTGCAACCATGAAGTGTGGAAAGAACCAGATATCAGGCATCAAAGAACAAAAATTGTGTGCCCACCTTCCTGACATGACCGTTGAAGACAAAAGGGAGCAGACGCAGACAGAGAGGAGAAACCAGAAATCCAGCTACCAAAAGACAAATTTTCTGGGATCGTGAAGGCTTGAAAGTGAACAAGTGGCTATCTAGCCCATAAGCAGCAAAATCCACATGGAAGAAGCACACTAGTTTGTGTGATTATGGGGAGCCAAAGGGAGAAGATATCAAGCATCAAAGAACAAGAATCACATCACTATGAATGAGAATGAGGGGGAGAGCAGAGTGGGGACCCAAGGCCCCCTTAGAGGGGAGTCCTGGGGAGACAGGCCAGTCAAGGTGCACTGAGGTGGCGATGAAGCATACAACTTTCTCTAGTTCCTGAAGACTTCCTCCCCCCAACTATCATGGTCCCAATTCTACCTTACAAATCCTGCTGAACTGCAGGAAGTACACTGGTAGAGATGGGAAATGGAAATACAGGGAACCCAGAGTAGATGAACACCTCAGGGCCAGTAGTAAGGGTGGAACTCCTGGATGGGTGCAGGGAAGGTGGGGTATAGCGGGGGAGCCAACGACCAGGATCTACACATAACTCCCTACCGGGAGGACAGACATTATAGGAGTGGGTGAGGGAAGACATTGGGCAGTGTAAGATATGACAAAAAATAATTTATAAAACGAGGGTTGGAGGGGGAGGGGGAGCAAGGATGGAGGGGAAAAGGTGAGACACTGATGTCAAGGGCTCAAGTGGAAAAGTGGATGCTTGGAAATTGATGATGCAGCAGGCATGTGAAGATGTGTGGGACAATATATGTATTTATGTATTGTGAAAAAAAGATGTATGAGCCCCCTATAAAATGATTTAAAAATATTATCAATTGGAAGTTAATACATATCACGAATAATTCCAAAGTTAAATCATATCAAGCACCACTAACTTCATCACTATTGCTTTACAGAAGGGACACACACCTCTCTGCCTTGTGAATAATATGTAATCTAAGCTTTGAAAGACAGACCCACAAAGAGAAGATAAAGTAAGTTACAAAACCCTAAACATACATTTCTTCAAATAACTGGAAGATGGAAAATCATAAGTGCCTGCTAGATTAAGAAAAATAGGAGTTATTAATTGCTTCCCTCCATGTGAACACATTGCTTCAGATACATTGACTACATTACCTGGCTACATGTTCATCGTGACCATGAAGCTGATAACGAGATCTAAATTAGCACTGAGCATTCCGCTACTGATGGAAGCAAGGCTTTGCCACAGTGTTAGGATACAATAAAATGTAGAGACAATTTGGGTGTTTTGGACCAATTCTGCATGATTATGCCTCACCTGCACACAGATTTTATAGTGTGATTTATTGTCTTGTGAAATTTTAATATAGAACAGATTTAATATTATAAATGAAAATTAGTTTTCTTAACAGAATAAGTGGAATTTTCATACTGCATTCCTTATCCTTAGACAATTATTCAACTAATTTTAACTATTTTCATAATGAGTTTTTCATAGAAAATAAAGAAAACAGCATTAACTATAATGGTGATGATATTTCAGATAGTAAGAAACAGGAAAAGTATCAATAAATGACTCTGACTGGGACTTTTAAGGAATAAAAATAAGTTTAAGTAATTACCTGAAAACTGCTAGCTATTTACCTACCTGAACAAATGAAGGGGGGTGGCAATAAGTCTTAGGAAGGCATCCCGTAATAGCTGCCAGGTGCTGTGGATTTGGTTCTGGCTCGTGTGTACAACTGATGGTTTTGAACTGATGGTCTTGCTTAATTCGCAACTCACCACACCACCTGGGTTCCTCTTTCCATACTGCATCTGAGGAAGCATTCTCTTTGGTTGTGTAAGTTCACCTTTCCATAATCTCCTGGGGAGGTAGGTCAATTCACGTGACCAAACATCAGCTAAAAGATGTATTTAGAATTGGCTAAACATAAAAGCTCATAATCTATCCCATGGTGTTGCTTTTCCATCTTTAAGTCCAGAATGTTTTTTGGTTTGCTTCAAGTGTCTGGTATGTAGCAAGAGAAGAGTACAGCAAGAAAGAGACATGCACATATGCACATGCATATTTGAGGGTTACCCCCCAAAACAATGCCTACTTGTTCTTTTGGTGTCAGGGAGCTAGTGCATTTGGAGTTCATTCCACTACAACAGACTATTTAAAGGTTCTGAAAAGATTATGAAGCAGTGTGCAACAAAACAGAGCTGATTTGTAAGAGACGAAGAACTGGTTTTGCCACCACAACAATGCACCTGCTCACACAGTCATTTCAGTGCACCAGTTTTGGGCAAAAAACAGCATGCTTCTCTTGCTCCTTATCACCCAACCTCACTCTGTGCAACGTCTTTTTATTTCCACTAGTGAAGAGGAACATGAAAGGACTGCAATTTGAAGATGTAGACAAGGTGAAGGAAAAAAAAAGATTCACAATGGATTCACAAATTTGACAGATATCTTAAGTGTATTGGAGAATACTTTGAAGGGGATAAGTTTTTTGTGAAAAAAATTCAATTTGGGGGTGTACCTTCTTGTGCACATATAGGCACATGGCCAGATATCTGCACTCACATTATTCCCATGAGATCCTGGGAGCCTTCACATTCTCCAAGTTCATTCCCTGAGATCATCTTTAGCATTTGTGCTGACATAGGTATTGTTTGAAGTCATGGATCAATTAGGTACATTTAACAGTTCTCCCTGTCTTGTCAGCACACAGCTACGACTTGCATTTAGTGTGGTGCTGGAAGTTATGTCATCAACATTTCAAATGCCAGTACAGTCACAGAATGGTGGGCGGGTTTCAGCAGTGTTTCTAGGCAAAGACCCATCAGGAAGCAGGACCTGAGGGTGTACTTGGGAAGGCTAGATGGGGTGAGGGGACTTGCTCATGCAGATCTTAAGTATAGCAGCAGAGTGTTGCCTACTGTAGAAGAATAGCCCCTCAGGCTGGGGGGTGGGGGGAAACCCAAACCCCTGACATGGAGATGATTCTGACACGTAGCAACCCAGTTAGAGAGTAGAATTGCCTCTGTGGGTTTCTGAGACTCTAAATATTTAAGGATCATAAAGCCTCATCTTTTTTCCACTGGGGGTGGATAGTTTTGAAGTCCTAACCTTGTGGTTAGTGGTCCATCTCATTGAAAGGTTGTTAAATTTTGACTAGGGGAGACCTACCTTCGTAAAGTGGGGTTGAGTTCAAAGACTTGGGTAGAGAAAAACTTCTGTTTGCTGATGCTGTTTAGCTCAAGGAGAGACAGCTGCAAACATCCAGTAATGATCAGAATGGATCATATGAAGTATGAATCGGGGTAAATTGGAAGTGATCAAAGATGAAATGCAACATTTAGAGATTGGTAATCTTAGCACCGGCACTGACCCATTTAAATTAGAAAACTGTATAGCCTGCAAGGCTGGGAATGAAAGTCGAGGGGGAATAGTGCCACGTTCATTGTTAAAAAAGAATCTTTCAAGGTCAGTGTTTTCATAGATAGGTAGTATCCATATGTCTACAAGAAAGGCCAATTATTATTATAGTTTAAAATTATCATATACTCCAAGGGTACGATTTATCATGCTGCCCCTCAAAAATGGTACTGGTGTCTTCAAATGAACCATATACATAATATTTATATGAAAGATTTATGAATACCCATTCATAAATGAGTTTGCACTTAATTTTTGCCTTGCTCTAAGAACACTAGTATTTATGTCAGGACCCTGTTGATATTTGGTCTCAAGAAGAGATCAATGAAGATATCATGCTATATGGAGAAGAAATCAGATGATGTCCAACTATCCAAAAGAATAGCCTCTGGGATCTTAAAGGCTTATCTTAAAACAAGCCGTCATCTAACACAGGTAATAGCTCAGTCCACATGGAAGAAATACACTAGCTGCATGATCCAAGGATTGTCAATAGTTAAATCTAAGACAGGAGGAGGGAATGTCTGAGAGCTAAAATTTTTAGCCCAGTTTGACAAAGGCTATGGATCACAAAAGAATCTCAAACTGTTGGCAGAGTCAGCAGGTACATGAAGCCTCCAGTGGATCCCCTCCAACTATTGGCCAGGTATGTGAATAACCTTGCTATTGCACAAAATACATTGGAAAGTGGATTAATACAGATGTAGCTAGGTTAAAATTTAAAATTTTATACTTTGATTTTCCTTTCAACTAATTTTCAATTTGTTCCAGTTTTTAGTATTTTCTGCCTTCTTTTCAATGGAAGATTATCTCTATTTAATTTTGCTATTATTTGTGACTTTTTTGATGATTTGCTCTTTATTTTGCAGGGAACGATGCTTTTCTGTTATGAAATCTAGGAGAGGTAAATGTATAGAAACAGTGACTGGATCAGTAATTTCTTAGTATTATGAGAGAGGAGGTTGAGAGGAAAGTTAATAATTAGGAGGATGAAAATGTTCTAAAATTGATGGTGGAGATGACAGCACGGGTCTTTTTAATGTTTAAACCACTGAATTGTAAAAAAGCAAAGACAGATTATTGTTCACATTTATACACAAACCACTATGGGTCCAAAGGAAGAAGCTGAACAAATTTACCCACGTCAGCGCTGTGGAATTGATCAAATGACTTTTGTGAAAAGTCCTGCTCCACACAGATTACAGCCGAGGAAAGCCTGTGGGGCCGCTTCACTGTGGCACACGGGTCATGATTAGCAGCATGTTGGAGCACATCAATAGCGTGGTCTGCGGGGATGGATGGACCACGTGACAAAGGAATGAAATTTACTGAGTGGTGCATGTGAAGATGATCACAGTGGTAATTTTTATTTATTTATTTTTTGCCTATATTGCTTATCACAAAAGGCTTGTTGCGACAGAATTATGGAATGTTTTATCTCTCTGAACTCTCAATATAAAGGTCTTGAAGGAAAAAAAGAAAGACTACTGACATGAACACAACTGCTCTTAGATGTATATTTCTGGTTTTTAAATTATGAGACATTATTTTCTCCCAACTTTGTGAGAAACCAAGCATTGCTGTTGCAGTTTCAAAGTTTTTATATAAGTTTTTGGTGCTCGTTCAGTGTAGGGAAATATTCCCAAATTCACTCCTGATCCCCCAGGGTGTACAGAATGAGGTTCAATGTCTGGTTTTTTCAACATCCTCAGGGACACGGTTACAGAGTCCTTCTCCATCGTCTATTCTTAGTCTGGAAGCTCTGCTGAAACCTGTTCACTCTGGGTGACCCTGCTGGCATTTGAAATAGCAGTGACATAGCTTCCACTAGCACTCTGTTCCCACCATGGCTGCAACAGTGGGATCAGACATAAGAACAAAGGCAACAATGGCATAGGGTCACCATGGGTCTGATGGGACTTGATGGTATCGAACAATAGTAACAGAAAGAGTGTAGCAATTGCATAATCTGTTGTCAAGTTGAGAATTAAGAGTGTAGGGGTGGAGTCTAGCCTGTCAATCGGGATATATAGCCAATGAGGTCTCTATGTGGGCATGGTCTTTACCTGAGGATACTGGGAACTCCTATCTTCCTCCCTAAAGGCGAAAGAACTCTTTCTCTCTCAGGGTTCACTTCCTGGGTGACATTGCAGCTGACAAGACACATGGAACTATAGCAGTGCCCTGAGATGGAGCAGCCAGATAGTCTCCAGTGCTGAGATGCTGACAAAGTCACTGGATCCACAAGACTTCCCACCTGCTGGCCTGTAATCTTCTGCATTTGCTGTGTGCTCCACGAGTCTGAAAAGAAACTTAAAGACGTATATTGGACATATAAGCTAATATCAGACTTATTAACTTGATCTGGCCTGGCCTGGGATTTTTTTTCTCAATACACAATTGCTCTTGTATATAAAACTCTTCGTTATACATACACATAAGTGTCTCTCTGGACTTCTTTCTCTAGTCAACCCAGACTAACACAAAGAATCATCATGATATGCTGTTGTTAGGCTCCCTTGCGTCTGTTCTGATCAATAATGATACTATATAGAGGGGGGCTTCAAGGATATTTCATTATCTTTGATTACATTTTTCCCATGAAATCACTAAAGTCTCCTTGTCGAACAGAATCAAAGGTTGTCGCATCCTGCACCTTCTTCACAACTGTTGCTGTGTTCAAGCTCTTTCTTGAAGTCTCGGTATCAATCCATCTCACTTAAGTTATTCTATTCTGTCATTAATTATCCTCATACAAAGGATCCCTGACAGTACTGTGGAATAGAAAAACAACAACAAAGAAATCTCTCTTTGAAGGAGTACATACAGAATTCTCTTTAGAGGCAACAACGACAAGATTTAGTCTTGTGCTCTGGACTAGTTCTCAGGAGAGACTAGTACCTGGAGCAGGACATCAAGCTTGGTAAAGTGGAGGGGCAACAATCAAATAGGAAGGCCCAGAAACAAGTGGATTGACACACTGGCTCTAACAATGGGCGTAACATAAGAACACTTATGGGGATAGGGGAGGACCACGTTGCTTTCATTCTTTTGTACATTAGGTCACTATGCATTGGAACCAACTGGCAGCACAGATCAACACTATTTGTTGCCAACCTGATCCAAAGGTTCACCCTGCCTTCACGGCCAGGATGTTAGATGAATTCTTACCATTCTCACTTTCAAGAGTGTTCCTGCTGTACTTCTTTTAAGAAAGACTTGTTCATCCCTTGAGCAGTCTGGTGTATCCACTATTATTAACCAATGGAATACTTCATGAACATCCATTTTCCTTAGTTCTTCTTGATTCTTTGCACAGCTTTCATAAGCAAATTAAGAGATCAAAATATATGGTTTTGAAAGAACAGCTTAGTTTTCCAAGCAACATCTTCATATTTTAATACATCTTCATAACAGTTTTCCCCAAACAATATATTGTTTGATTTTCTGAATACTGTTTCCATGGCCATTGATTGTAGAACCCAGTAAAATATATCCTTTATAACTTATAACTTTTCTCCACTTATCCTTCTGTTGTTTATTGGTCTAGTCATGAGACTTTTGGATCTTTGTTTTTGTTTTGTTCTGTTTTTTGTATTTTGGGTATCACTGCTCTCTGGTGGTGGGAGTAGGAGACCTAGCCTTTGCTCCTGTGGAGCCGCTGCTGGGATTAAACTTCTATCCCTGTGGGTCGCAGTCCCATGCACAACCACTACTCCACCAGGGCTGAGCCCTGACTTTTGGATTTCTTTATGGTTCAGTAGAACCCACAGTGAAGTCCTGCCATCTTGGTTATTCAGTGTAAGTTGGTCTCATTTTCAGATTGTGTCACGTGCATGGTCTGTCTGATTCTTTGTCACTGGGTCCTGCTTTTTGACATGACAGGGTCAGGGAACATCAAGAGAAAAATGAGACTGCACTAGGCAGAAGGATGTTGATCCCGCAGGGTCCTCTCTAACTTATTTCAGCTACACAGAAACTCTCCTTCCTTGTCAGGAAATTAAAGAAAATTCATATTGATACAAATGAATCAAAACAATACTGTTGGGAATTATGTCTTTAACTTTTAGTTTTTCTCATAAGTCTCATAACATCTGACATTCTTTTCTAAAAGTCCTTCTGAGACTCTTCCTAATGGATAAGGTGCTGACATAATTTTGCTTCATATCACCATGTATTATTTCACATATATTAAGATAAACTTACCTCTTTCCAGTCTCAAACCAATCAACTAACCAGCCAAAATACATGTTTCACATCAGAATACTCTACTTTGAAAGGTTTCATACACCTTCACATAAGAGTAATAAATAAGTAAGGTCTTTTTCATTTATTACTCCTTTGTCTCACTAAGCCCATTTATTTATGTAAGCATCAGCTCTTTCCTTCAAAAGCAATCCTATCTGCTTGGGCTGCTTAGCCCTTATCTGATTGCAGGATTCTTATGTTCTCCCAATTGCCAATCTTCAGTCTATTGTCTAGCCCACCTCCCCACTAATTGTGAGTGAGAAACTCACCCACTGATCTGTTTCTGCAGGATAAATCAAGAGCTTTAGTCTGTGAGGCTGCACATCCTCTTGAATGTTATCCTCCATAAACTCTCCTTGTCCACATGAATTGGCCACTAATTAGCCCTGGTTTCAAGTGGAGCCACCTATATATTAGCACACCTAAGTTATTGACTCCCAAGTAATAATAGATCAATACAACAACAACAACAACAACAAAAGAGAGACAGGAATGGGTTTGGGGGTCACATGAAATCCTAGCTCCAACTTAAGAGCAATTAGTTCTTACATCCTGTCTGGACCTACTTCGTACTGGTCCTTAGCAAGGGGATACAGAAGACATGGGTGCTAGAGTACAATGTGTCGATGAAATAGATGGTGCCCGGCTCTCAGATGAAATATCATTTGGGGTTTAAAGCTTATCTCCAAATAAGCAGCCCTCATATAATCCTAGTTCAATGAGGGATTAGTATCAGAGTCTTAATTGTGAGAATCCAGCCTATGAGAGGCTATGAGTGACAGTGGGAGCCCAAGATTCACTTGTGGAAACTATACAAGAAATAAGCTTCCGATGAACCCCCTCTAGGCACAACTGAGGGCTGGGAGGAAAGTGGTTACTGAGCAGAGCAAGATGAGTAGAGGAGATGAAAGCATAAATATGACTTAAACAATCACAACTTTCTCAGCTGATCTGATGCATGCTGAACCTCACCAGGTTTTTAACATCTTCTCCATTTTAGTTTTATCATATGCGAATGTATCTCAGAGGTGTCATGTCACTGGAGGTCACTTTCTTGAAGTTGTATTCAGTTTTGCAGGATATGAAACCCAGGACTGGTGAACATATAGGGAAAGCAAGTAGAATAAGTCATGGAGTGGGGGTGGGGTAAACCAGAGATGATGTCAAGGAAGAAAAAAATGCCAGGAAGAAAAAGAATATTTGGAAATGGATTGTGGTAGCAATTGTGCAATTCTGATGGACACGATTGCACTATGGAATGATAGAGTATATCTATTAACTCCCAACTAATAATAAACTAATTTTTTAAATGCTCACCTCTTGTGGCTATAGCAGCACCAAAGTGATGAGAACCTGGTGCATAACTGTAAGAGTTGGGACAGAATCTGTGAGGAAGGTGAGTGGAGGGGAAGGGAGGCTGCACTCACCCTGGAGGTCATTCGTCCTCTGGGACCAAGGATCCCACAGAGGAGACTCATGCCCAGAGACAAAAGCTGGATTGTTGTTAAAAAATGTTTTTCAGCAGTCATGTGAATATAATTTGTAATGAACATTTGATCGAAATGTCAAAGAAATGGTAAGACATACATATTTTGAGGGGAAGTTAAGCATGGAAAAAGTACAGTTCTTTCAGCATGGCAGTTTCTTTATATGTGCACTGTATTTCAACTCCATGTGTAAAGAGAGGGATTAAAAATGGCTTTAAGAATCAAGTTTGGATTTGATCGAATTGCCGTTGATGTAGAAGTTGGGTCAAATCAAGTTGATAACTTTTCTTAACATAATTGATTTTGATCATTTCAATGTCTTGCAATTTAAAACATAGTTCATAAAATTCCAGTTTATACTCTATGAGGACAAGTAGGAAAACTTTGCTACAAGAGCTTGAATTCACACATGAATGGGGTCATAACTGTCTCTGTGATGAGGTGCCCTAGGGGGAAAGAGAGGGCCAATCAAATGTGTGCCTTCCAAGTGCATTTGCTGGACCAATGGCATCCCAGTAAATAGGTCTGCTCGGAAGGCTATCCTGGCATCCCTCTTAAGAGGTCTTATAAGTCTACCCAAGTGCAACTTGTAGCAAATGCACCCAGGGACCTGCATTGCTCATCTTTTGGTTCTGTCATGTAGTCATAATTACTGCTTTATATTTTTGAGTACCACAAAAATGTATGTAAACATTTTTTAAAAATCATTTCATTGGGAGCTCTTACAGCTCTAATAACAATCTGTATATCCATTTTGTCAGCTTCATTTGTACATAAATCGCCATCATCCTTTTCAAAACATTTTCTTTCTACTTGAGCCCTTACTATCAGGTCCTTATTTTTACTCCCTACCTTATGAACACTTACTAATTTATAAATCATTATTATTTCCATATCTTACACCAACTGCTGTCTCCCTTCACCCACATTTCTCTTGTTCATCGCCCTTGGTAGTGGGGGTGTGGAGGTTACACTTTGATCATTGTGATAGTTTCCCCCTTTTTCTCCCCACATTCCCCCAGCCCTCATAGTATCACTACTCTCATTATTGTTCCTGAGGGGTTTATTTGTCCTGGATTCAGTGTGCCAAGAGCTCTTTTCTGTACCAGTATACATGCTCTGGTCTAGTGGGATTTGTAAGGTAAAATTATGGTCCTGATAGTAGTGAGGGGGAGAAAGCATTAAAAAAAA
>PVJH01036089.1:0-19088 GCA_004026705.1 Nesogale talazaci | reverse complement strand
CCTTCTCCTCCCCAATGAACTCCTAATAATTTATAAATTGTCGTTACCTCTTCATATCGTACACTGCCCAACGTCTCACTTCACCCACCCAACCCCACCCCACCCCCCGTTGTCCACACCCTAGAGAGAAGGTCACATGTAGCTCCCAGCTTTCTATTGGGAGGTTCTGAAAAGATTGCATAAAGTATGCAATAAAAAATACTGATTTATAGCATATGGGGGAGTGGTTTTGTCACCAGGGTAATGCATCTGTTCACACAGTCACCTCAGTGCACTAGTTCGTGACAAAAAAAAAAAACATCATGCCTCTCTTGCCCCTGCACCTGACTCACGTGACATTGCTCCTCATGACTTCTTTCTGTCTCTTCCAAAAAAGAAGGACATGAAAGGACAGTGATCTGGTGATGCAGAAGAGGTGAAGAAAAAAGCAAGGTACTGACAGCTATTTAAACAGATAAGTTTGAAAGATGTTTCCAGAATGGAATCACAAGAGGGCAGAGATGCCCCTCTCTCCCTCCCCCCAAAAAGTTAACAGAATGAAATCATAGATTTGGCAAATGTATTAAGTGAAATGGAGAGTACTTTTAAGGTGGTAAGGTTGTTTAGTTGAAAAAAATTAAATACATAGCCTTGAGGTAAAAGTCCAGTTTGGGGGGCACCCCGTCATATAATTCTGTGGATAGATGTTGTTGTTGTTGTCAGGTTCCTCAAAGTCAGTCCCCCTTATAGCAGCCCTATGTACAAGAGAATGAAGCACCACCTGGTCCTGTACATCCTCACACTTAAGTGTTATGTTTGAACCCATTGTGGCAGTCACTGTATTACTCCATTTCCTTGAGGGTCTCCCACTTTTGAGATTACATTCTATTTTAATCATAATGTCTTTTTCCAAGAACTGGCCTCTCCTGATAATATCCCCACAGTACATGAGGTAGCCTCAGCATTATTACTTCTTAAGACCATTCTAGTTGTACTTTCTTCCAAGACAGCTTTTCTAGTAGTCCATAGTACTTTCTTCTTCTTTTATTTTTAAAATCATTTTATTGGGGGATCATACAACTCTTATCACAGTCCATCCATCCATCCATTGTGTCAAGCACATTTGTACATTTGCTTCCATCATCATTCTCGAAACATTTGCTTTCCACTTGAGTCCTTGGGGCTAGCTCATTTTCCTCTCCTTCCCTACTCCCTCCTCCTTCAAGAAACCCTGATAATTTATAAATTATTATTATTTTGTCATATTTCCCTTCACCCACTTTTCTGTTGTATATACTCCAAAGAGGAGGTTATATGTAGATCCTTGTAATCAATTCATACTCCAAAGAGGAGGCTATATGTAGATCCTTGCAATCAATTCCCCCTTTCTACCCCACCTTCCCTCCACCCTCCACTCTCACCACTGGTCCTGAAGGGATCATCTGTACTGGATTCCATTGTTTCCAGTTCCCAGCTATACCAGTGTACATCCTCTGGTGTAGGCAGATTTGTAAGGTAGAATTGGGATCATGATAGTGGGAGGGGAGTAGGAGAGGAAACATTTAAGAACTAGAGGAAATATATATGTTTCATCATTGCTTTACTGTACTCTGACTGGCTCATCTCCTCTCTTGTGACCCTTCTGTCCAGTTGCCTACAGATGAGCTTTGGGTCCCCAATCTATACTCCCCTTATACACAATCATGTGATCTTTTGTTCTTTGATACCTGATACCTGACACCTTCTGAGACACTTTGTGATCACACAGACTGGTGTGCTACTTCCATGTGGGCCTTGTTGATTCTGAGCTAGATGACTGCTTGTTTACCTTTAAGTCTTCAAGATCCCAGACACTATATCTTTTGATAGCTGGGCACCATCAGCTCTCTTCACCACATTTGCTTATGCACACATTTGTCTTCAACGATCATGTCGGAAAGGTGAGCATCGTGGAATGCTGGTTTAATAGAACAAAGTGTTCTTGCATTGAAATGCAACTGTTCTTCTGCAGTCTTTTGTACTCATGGTCCAACATTTTTACATACATATATGGTGATTGACAATACCACGGGTTTGGTTAAGAGCACCTTGGTCCTCGAAATGACATGCTTGCTCTTTAACACTGTCAAGGGATTGTGCACCACCGATTTGTTCAATGCAATAGCCCTTTGATTCCTTGGTGACTGCTTCCATGAGCACCGATTGTGGATCTAAACCAGGTGAAATCCTTTTCCCATTTATATTTCATCTTTCAACCTTTTCCATTTATTTTGTCTACTGGTACAGTTGTGAAGATTTGTGATGTCTGTCATTTTTTTTCTTTTCTTTTTGTTTTCTTTAATTGATATTTAAGAATACAGTCCTTGACCTTCATCAGCAAGTGCTTCAAGTCATCTGCAATTTTGGCAAGTAATATTCTAAAACTTGTGACCCCTTGGAGGTGATTTGACCTAAGTATGTGAAATGCACAGCATGCATACTGTCTATTTCCTTATTGCCATCATAGTGGACATCACTAATGACTCACACCCTTCTTTCTTGTTGAGCCCAGTTGTCGCTTCAGAAGCCACTTTAATTCCACACTGAAGGAACAGTTGAATAAGGCAGTGGCACATAAAACAAAACTTGTTTTCCGTTCCTGATGTTAACTAACCTGCTCAATTTAAACTGAGGAAACATCCAAAATGGATAAAGAATTCAATAAGCACTTGTTGATTAATTAGCATGTGCCAGGTCTTGTGTTACAGTCCTGGTGATAAAAAGATTAATAAAACAGCTCCTGCTCTCTAATAATTTCAAGTCTCAGGGAGAGGTGTAAATGGTCAAACAAACAATTACAATACTTGGACCTCCTGCCGGGCTAGTTCCAATACCAATTACATGAACAATCCCCCGTCCCTCCCTGCCCTGAAGAGTACACTTCAGAAGACAGCGCAGAAGCTACAGCTCAGGGAGAGGGGTGCATCTGGTCAGAGCACGTCGGAGCAAACAAAGGACGAAGGCTAGAAAGTGGGATACATCCTGGCCTGGCGTGGCCTGATCACAAGGTACAGTGTCTCTCGCCGATCCATAGCACTAACTGGGGGGCGGCAACACTGGAGACACAGTGTGGGAACTGTGTCCAATCTGACCCACCACCCCAGTGTGAAAGACTAGGGCCGTGCAGCAGACCTGTGGGGGAGCAAAGCAATGAAGTCCCCAAGGAATGCTGAAAACAGACTTTGGGGTCAGGGTTTGGTACCCCATTAGATGCGACTAGAAAACACTTTATGAGTGTTAATCTTTATGAGGTTAACAAACAGAGTGTTAACCTTTATGAGGTTAACAAACAGACGTGGAGCTATGTGTAGAGTTTTCTTTTTGTCGTTGCTGTTGTTTGGATTTGCTTTGTCCTGTTTGTGTGCTTATTATCGTCTCTGCATATCTGTCTAGATAAGATGGACAGGATAAATAATCCAGAGGAGAACATAAGAGGGCCAATAGTTCTGTGAGCACATGGGAGAGGGGAAGTGAGGGAAAGGAAGGAGGGGCCCAACAAACCCACAAACAAAAGAACAACAAATGATCTAAAATCAAAATCAATGGTGAGGGGGCATAAGATGTCTGGTGGGGTTTAATCGAGGGCAATGTAGCCAAAAGGAATGACTAAAACCCAAATGAAGGCCAAGCATGATAGTGGAACAGGAGGAAAATAAGAGAAAATAAACGAAAGATCTAGGAGACAAAGGACATTTATAGAGATCTAAATATAGTCATGTACATATGAATATATATAATGATAGGGAAATAGATCAATGGAAATCTATTTAAAGGTTTAGTATTAAGGCTGCGGATGGACATTGGGCCTCTTTTCAAGTACTCCCTCAACGCAAGCACACTTTGTTCTATAACTCAGTATTCTGTGATGCTCACCTTCCCTGACATGATCGCTGAAGACAAAATAAATGGGTGCATAAGCAATTGTGGTGAAGAAAATTGAGGATGCCCGGGTATTAAATGATATAGATAGCTTCTGGAGTCTTGAAAACTTGAAGATAAACAAGCAGTCATCTAGCTGAGAAGCAACAACGCCCACATGGAAGAAGCACAACTGCCTGGGTGATCCTGATGTGTTGATGGGATCAGGCATCAAAAACCCAGAACAGAAAAATCATATCAATGTGAATGAGGGGGAGCACAGAGTAGAGACTCAAAGACCATCTGTAGGCAACTAGACATCCCTTTACAGAAAGAGGAGACAAGCCAGTCAGGGTACAGAGTAGCTACTGATGAGACATACAACTTTCCTCTAGTTCTTTAGTGCTTCCCCCACCTGCACCCCCCACTATTATGACCCCAATTCTACCTTACAAATCTGACTAGACCAGAGCATGTACACTGGTACAGATAAGAGCTCAGAACATAGGGAATCCAAGACAGATAAATCCCTCAGGATCAATAATGAGAGTAGAGATACCAGAGGAGAAGGGGAAATTGGGGGTAGGGGGTTGGAAGAGGGCCCCAATCACAATGATTTACATATAACCCCCTCCCAGGGGAATGGACAACAGAAAACTGTGTGAAGAGAGACAGCAGTCAGTGAGAGACATGAAAATAATAATAGTTTATAAATTATCAAGGGTTCAAGAGGGGAGTGGGGATGAGCTGATACCAAGGGCTTAAGTAGAAAGAAAATGTTTTGAAAATCATGATAGCAACATATGTGCAAATGTGCTTGACATGATGGATGACTGGATGGATGGCTGTATGGACTGTGATATGTTCTGTAAGAGCACCCAATAAAATGATTTTTAAAAAAATACTTGGACCTCATGAAAAGATACCTAATCTAGACTAATAACTTCATGGAAGATTTCCTATAGGAAGTAGCACGTAAACTGCAATCTGAAGGAAAATGACAAAGGGCTAAGAAGTTTATTCTAGACAAAGGAAATTCAGGAATAAGGAGGAACTCAGACTACGCAAGGGTGACTGGAGTTCTGATAAAATTCAATGGGCCCAGGTGTGGTGGACAGTGAGGAGGTCAGCAGAAGTCAGGTAATGATCACACCAGCCACACTATAGAGGCTGTCTTTCATCTTGATGGTTGTTTAAAGACACAACCACAAAGTCTTGGGTATTCCTTCCATCAAGAGGTAAGGTTTATATCCCTACTCATTGAAACTGAGAAAACTTGAAAATGTTTTAATGAATAGATCACAGTAGAAGTGATGCTAAGTGAACTTCCAAAACTGGATCATAAAACTGCCTCCTTGTTCACTGGAAACTCATGCTTGGAGTCTTCAGCCACCTTATAAAAAGACTGATTACTCATCTTTACATACCAGGCTTCAATCTACTGATCCCAGTCTTCCAGTCATTCCCATCAAAACATCATGCATGTGAGTGGACTCTAGACAAGGTCATTCCCAGCTGAATGCCAGGAACCTACCTCTGATGACACCCCCATAGAACAGAAGAATCACCCAGGAGATCCTTGACCAAATTCCAGGCCCAGGAAATATAATTAAATGGTTGATATTTTTTACCACTAAGTTTGGAATAGATATCATGTAACAATAGATAATTATTTGAGGTTCGACTGTTTTTAGGAAGGGTCAGATTGTTCTGGAAACCACAATGAAGTGCTTTTCGGGAAGTGGATTGGGGTTGGGAGAATGGAGCAGAACTTTGGGGCTTATCAATTGTACATGAGTGAGTCATGATCAAGATGGTGGCAGCGAGGTTAAGAACAAAATGAGTTGGGTAGGGATAGAGGTACAAGGTAGACTAGGTCACATGCACTCATTGATGGATAAACGATTAAGAAGGATCAAGAAAGAGTCCCAGTTTTCTGGCTCAGGTACCTGGATGGATGGAAGTACCATGTGCTAAGTGGGGATCCTTGGAGAATAACATGTATGAAGATCAAGGGGAGGGGCATGAGTTCATTTTATTGGGTAAGATAACAGATGGCAGGTGGTCAGGAGCTTGAGAACTGAGGGAAGTCCTCTGGACTGGAAACCTGGGTGGGAGAGCTGTTCCCCTATGATAGAAGCCCTGAGAGAGAAGCAATGACCATGGGTCTCACGGTGAGGAATGAAAAGGAGAAAACAGGGAGGAACAGAGCCAGCCGAACCTAGCTACCTGAAGTTAATGTCCTAGATCCCACCCCCAGCCCCACCCCCTCCACCCAAAGTTGCTTACTTGTTCCTTAGGAAGTGATGCTTGGTAAACACTGGAGTTGAGAAAAGCCCATGCACTCCTTCCCAGCTGGCCCTCAGACTTGCATATCTGCCTCCTGCCAACTTCTTTAAACATTTAAGCACTCTGCTTTGTCCTCTTCTTCTCATTCCCTCCAATCTGATTGTTCTGTTTTAAAATACTCCTCGTTTCTCTCCCATTTCATTTTCTTTCATGTGCAACCTGCCATTAAGGTTGTTTTCCCCACAGCTATTTTGACACCAAAGCAGCTGAATCTGTTCTGCTAATTAGCTTGTGATACATACACAGAGTCCAATATCTTCTGCACACTCTCTTTCTCTTTGGCCATCTCCCACCGGTGACCCACAGAGTAGAGAAAGCTGTCCTTCTTCCCATACTTCCCCTACCCCGGGTCCCTTCAACTTCATCTTCCTGTCCACGGCCCAGAGGCATCTCCTGGACCAAGTGCCTTCAGAACTAATGGTGGGAACCATCCGGACGACATCTCAGAAGTCATCATTCTTGCCTGTTCATAAGTGTGCCCAACATAAGCTATAGGCATGTCTTCCCCTCAGAGACCTTAAAACTGTAAGTGTCCTTTGCCTAGACCCTAAGCTCATGCTGGGTCCTAAAATTGCCATTTTGCTACCCGATTTCAGACACAATTGGGTGAAAAGGTATCATCTAGCTCAAATCTACAGATCAATTCAATAAACACCCTCCTCTACATGATGCTTCGAACCCCTTCTTCTGTCTAAGTAACTCCTATACATCATCCAGCATGTAGTGCATTCCTCTGGGCAAACAAATCTTTAATGAGTACCATGTGCCAAGGCAAGGGGCACCGGTGGGGGTCGTGGTTTCACGCTGAGCTGCTAATTGCAAATCCACCACCTGTTCTGGGGATAGAGATGAGGCTTTCTATTCCTGTAAAGAGTTACCGCCTTGACATTCTCAGTGATTCTAGCTGCAAAATTTTCCTGACAAATGCCCCCCCATTGTTCTTGTAAATAGTATCCAGCCACAAAAGGATTGATTCTATACAAGTGAATAATTCAGGTACTGTAATAAGAAGTTGACCTACATTGACCCAATAACCCTCTGTCAACTGGGCTTTTTAAAAATTTAGTGATAGGGACTAATTTAAAGACTATATTAATTTAAGATCATTAGGCCCCAGTGGGACGATTGATAAGACTCTCTATCATCAGTTAATAAAGAGGTTTTGAAAGGGAACCAAAGGCGGATTTTTAAAAACAACCACATAAATCCAGGAATGTGTTTTGAGCGCCCACTAAATCCTAGCTCCAACTTAAGAACAATTAGTTCTTACAGCATGTCCCTGCTTAATACTTACCCTCAGGAAGAGCACACAGAAAATGCGGGTACCATAGCAAAGTGTGGTGAAGAAAATAGATGGTGCCTGACTATCAGAAAGAATAGCGTCTGGGGTCTTAAATGCTTTTCTCCAAATAAGCATCCATCTTAGTGAGATGTCAATGAAGTCCACGTGGAAGAAGAGAATCTGGTTTGCAGAAGGTAATGGATGACATTGGAAGCCCAAGGTATATTTACTTATTTGTGGGAACTGCACAGGAAATAAGCCTCTGGTGTTCTCCCTCTCTCCATTATAGAGGAATGGGAGAAATGTGGTTATTAAAAAGTGCATTGGAGAGATGACCACAGATCAAACAAAGAGACAAACCTAACTCGAATGGTTAAAATCTTATTAGTTGTTGGTGATCCATGCCCTGCTCCCTAAATGCAGGCTGGACTTGATCTGGTTTTCAACATTTTCTGTCTTTTGTTTGTTTATTTTGGGGTTTATCTTAGATGTGCTATGTTTTAGGGAGTCGTCCTCTTGAATTTGTGTAATATGTGTTTCTGGTTTGGGGTATATGAAACCCAGGAATGATGAACCTATAGGTACAGTAAGTAGAGTAAGGGTTTGGGGTTGTTTGTTTTGGGGTTTTGGGGGGTTTATGGGAGGGTTGCTAGTGGTACAGTGGTGGGGCAGTAAAGGTGAGTCAATGTCAAGAAGTCCAGAAAGGAAAAAAATATTTTTAAAGTGATTGTGGTTCCAATTATACAATACTGCTTGATGTGATTGAACTATGGAATGATGTGATATATATTAACTTGAAGGAATCAAAGAACAAAAAAATCATAGCATGGTATATGAGGAAGAGTGCAGAGTGAGAACCCAAAACACACTATAGGCAACTGGATATCCCCCTACAGAAGTGGTGGAGAGGAGATGAGCCAGTTAGAGTACAGTGTAGCAACGATAAAGCATACAACTTTCCTCTTGTTCTTAAATGCCTCCTCCCACCATCCCCCATCATCATTCCAATTCTACCTTACAAATCAGCTAGACCAAAGGGTGTACACTGGTACAGATGGAAACTGGAAACACAGGGAATCCAGAGTAGATAAACCCCTCAGAACCAGAGGTGAGAATGGCAAGACTGTGAGGGTGGAGGGAAGGTTGGGTAATAGGGGGGAGCCGCTTACAATGATCTACATATAATCCCCTCTCTAGGGGACTGACAACAGAAAATTGGGTGAAGGGAGATACTGGACAGTATAAGATATGATAAAATAAAAATAATTTCTAAATCCTCAAGAGTTCAGGGAGGGGGGAAATGAGGAGCTTATACCAGGGTTCAAGTAGAAAGCAAATGTTTTGAGAATGATGATGGCAACAAATGTACAAATGTGCTTGACACAATGGATGTATATATGAATTATGATGATTCGTATGAGCCCCCCAATAAAATGGTTTTTTTAAAGGGTTACAGTCTCAGAAACCCAGAAACCTACAGGGTTACTGTGAGGCAGAATTGACTCCGTGATAATGAGTGAGAAAAAGAGAGAGAGAGAGAGAGATGCCAAAGCCTGCTAAACAAGAAGAGTATGAACTAAATATCTATGACATCATAGACCTTATATTCTGTTCAACGAAGAACAAATAAATGCATGCTAGTGAAAAAGATAGAGAAGGTTTGAACACAGAAGGAGTGGGGAAAAGGAAGAATCTGTAAAGTAATGAGAACACCCAACCCAGTATATGGAGTATATACACAGTCCGAAGAGCGTGAACACACTTTCTTCCAATTTCTACATAACATGTACTATAAAAATGCACACCAATGGCCCTAAAGAACGTGACATTCGAAGGATATGCCATTTAAGAGGGACTCTAAAAGGCTTTCTAATTTTGCTTAAGCACGTTTTGTTTGGAGGCTGGCGAGTAAAAACAAAACAATTCTTGGTGATTGCGTCTCACTGACCACCTGAAATACACAACTCAATTCAACTCAATTTTTCTCCCCTTCACCTGTAAAGGTACTTTGACTAAGGGTGTGTTACAGTGAATTACCACTCTTGTAGTCAGTCTTTACAACGCCCACCAAATGACTGGTTGGGGTATGAAAAGAAGGTGTACGAATCTCTCATGAGTGAATTGGCCTGTGTTACCATGCCACCAAATGTAAAAGGAGCCATCTCAAGAGCAGGAATATGGGAATTTCACTAATAAGCTAAAAGAGCCAGGAATGGAGCATATTCCTGAGACTCCCAGGTCCCTGTGCTAAACCTCTCCAATCAGGAAACTTACTGCTGAGAAGCACAGCAAAGTGGTGGAAGGGCAGCAACAGCAGAGGTGGCAGAGTCGGAGTATTAGTGAGTGTTGGGTTTCCTGACCCACAGACTGCCAACCCAAGGAGCTAGCTATGAGCCAAGACTTAGAGGGAAGGGGCTTGTCCTTTCGGCCTTTATCGGCAGCACTAAAGGATCTTTATAACACTTGCCCAAGTAGGGCAGAGGCCAAGGCCTGGTAGCTGAAAGGTCAAGGATGAAAGAGAGGAAGGGCACTCCTGACTGAAAGAAAGACATCCTGAGCATTTCTGAACTTGACTTGCCACCAGTTAACTTCCCTAGCAAACCTCATAATCATGAGAATCATCAGTGAGTTCGTCCGGTCACTGCAATGAGTTATTGAACCCAGCATAGAAGTAGCGAGTTCTTTGGGGCGAATGATTGGTATCAGAATTGGCAAAAAAGGAAAGAGAGAGGAGGCATGTCTGAACCCCGTCTCATAGAAATCAGCCTTACACTTGTGCGGTGATGATTTTCCTCCTCTCTCCTTGTAAATCAGAGGTCAGACATGACCCCGTGCTATTTTTGGCAGGCGGAAATTTTAGGGTAATCCACAAAGACCTGTCTCCTGAAAGCGAGTAATTCCCTGCAAGACGCAGTCCCCATACCCCCTGGTGTATCTTCTAGGGGAACAATACCATCTACAGTAAAATATAAGAGGAAATAAGATGGAAACTGTATTAAGGGACTAGGAGAATAACATGAAAATGTCTAACCACTTAAGTCAGAGTTCCAAAAAAGAAAAGAGAAGAGAGAATTAGACAAAACCAAAACTTGAAGATTTTCCAGAACATGAAAGATTCCAGGATATCGAGTCAAGAAACACAGTTAATCACGATAAGGATAAATAAGGTCTTTTCATTTACAACGGGTATATAGTGAAACAACAAGACAGATAAGGTGGGGAAGCCATCAAAACAGGGGGAACTGACAAGTTAAGCTTACATCTGCCTTATCAACAACAATGAAATCCTGAAAACAGCAGTTATATCCAAAATATGCTATAAGATAATTGCTAGAATTATTTAAAATAAAAACAAACAAAAACTGAGAAAAAACCTAACTTCCATAGACTAAGGTAAAAGAGGTAAGATATCTATAAATAATAACAATAATACATGATTTATAAATGGTTTGTGGGGGTGGTAGGATGGGAGAGGGTGAGAATAAAAAAGAGCTGATATCAAAGTGCTCAAGAACAAAGATAATATTTTTTATTGTTTTGTGTGTGTGTGTGTGTGCGTGTGTGTGGCATCACTGGCCTGATGGGAGAAGGTAGCCCAGTCTCCCTCCTGGATAGTTGCTGCTGGATTTGAACTGCCAACCCTTTGGGCTGCAGTCCTGCACACAACCACTACGCCACCAGGGCTCAGCCTTATATTTTAATGGTTGATGCCAACATTTGTACATGTCTGCTTGATACAATGGATGCGCGCATTGCTATGATATACGTAAGAGCCCCTGATAAAATTGTTTTTAAGGGAGATACTGGGGACTAGAGAGATCCAAATTAATTTTTGTATGTTATTGATTCTCACAACTCATCTGTCAGTTTGTCCTTTCTGGTGATTTCTCTATTGTTGCGATGTTAAAAGGAAGCTATGTCACAATATTGATTTCAAATACGGATAACACCATTGGCAGACAGGATTCAAGAGCGCTTTCAGACAAAGACAAACAAGGAAATAATGATAAAGGAAGGACCAGGGCTATATATGGAACAGACTATAATTACTCATATATAAATTCAAGCTAAGAGGGGCTGAGCCCCGGTGGCGTAGTGGTTGTGTGCAGGACTGCAGCCCACTGGGATGGAGGTTCAATTCCAGCTCCACAGGGGCAAAGGCTGGGCCTCCTACTCCCATCACCTGGGCAGTGATGCCCTAAAAAAAAAAAAATTCAAGCTGAAGATGAAGAAAATTGAAATAAAGTTCACGAGAGTCAAAATGTGACCTTGACTATATCCCACCTGAATTTTGAGACCATTTCAAGAACATATTTGACACTGAACACTAGTGATAGCTGATAAGTTGTAGAATGACATCAAGGACATAATACATGAAGAAAGCAAAAGATAGTGAAAAATACAGAAAAGGGCGAAAAGGTTAAAGCAGATGCCAGAAGAGACCCTGGACTTGCTTTAGAATATAGAGTAACTATGCCCTATACCTATGTATAGAATAACTAAGGTAAATGGAAGAAATGATGATAAAAAGATGAACAGAAAATTTCAAAAGACATTTCAAGAAGATAAAGTCAGTGTTGAAATGTACAGCAACCTAGAGTCAGAAAACCAAAGGAAAGAATATGCTCGGTATATTTTATTTTAAAAATAATTTTATTGGGGGATTTTACAGCTCTTATAACATTCAACACATCAATAGTATTAAGCATATTTGTACATATGTTGCCATCATCAGTTTCTTTTCTTTTTTTTAATCCTTTTATTGGGGGCTCATAAAACTCATCACAATCCATACGTAAGTCCTTTGTGTGTCAAGCACATCTGTACACCCGCTGCCCTCTTCACTCTATCTAAGACCTTGGAATTGGCTCCTCATTTTCCCCCTTCCTCCCTGCTTCCCCCAACATTTAGTTTCTATTTGAGCCCTTGGTATCTGCTCCTTTTTTCCCCTCCTTCCCCCTCCCATCCTCATGACCACTTGATAGATTATAAATTATTATTATTTTCATATCTTACACCAACCATTGTCTCCCAAACCTGTGATTCTGTTGTTCATTCCCCTGCAGGGAGTATTATGCATCGATCATTGTGATCAGTTCTCCCTTCTTCCCCTACTTCCCTACCTTACCCTTGTCCTCCTGGTATCACTACTCCCTTTTCTGTACCTGAGGGGTTTATATGACCTGGATTCCATGCTTCATGTGTACATACGCTGGTCTAGCCAAAACTAAAAGGCATGACTGGGGTCAGGATAGTAGGGGGCAAAGAAGCCTCAAAGAACCAGAGGAATATTGTGTTTCATCGGTGCTATACTGAGCCTTGATTGACTCATCCCTTCTTTGTGACCCTTCTGTGAAGACATGTTCTATTGTCTGTGAATGGGTTTGGGGTCTCTGCTCTGTTTGTGTGTGGTATTCTGGTGCCTATTAACCTGATTCCATCTAAATCTCATGATCACACAGGCTGATGTGCTTCTTCCATGTGAGTTTATTGCTTTTCTGCTAGGTGACTGCTTGTTTCATGTTGTCTTTAAGACCCTGTCAAGCTTATTTTGATAAGTAGGCTTCATCAGCTTTCTTTATCACGAGTGCTTATGCACCCATTTTGTCTTCAGTGATTGTGTAAGGAGGGTGAGCATCACAGAATGCCAGGTTGTTAAAACAAAGTGTTCTTGCAATGAGGGAGGGTTTGAACAGAGACTCAAAGTCCATCCACTACCTCAATGTGTCCCATATAAATATATGTGTCTATGCCAATACCTCTATTTTTATGAATTAATATATTTACATAAATGCACACCTATGCTTATCCCTCAATCCACAGCTTTGCTTCCTAAATGTTTCCTCTGTTTCCTTTTACTTTCCTCCTGCCCCACCATCATGCTCACTTTTCTTCTGCCTCTTTTTAGTTCCTCTCAGCTAGATTGCTGTTGTTCCAACACTATCAGAATCTCTACGTCCTCCTCATTGTTGCTTTTAATTCCCTAGTTGTTCTCCTGTCCAAGGTGTTGTTTTCTCACCACTCCTTCCCCTCGCTCCTTCTCCCCCAGGTCTCTCCAGAACTGTCAGTCCCATTGTTTCTCTTAAGGTTTTTCTCAGCATATTTTAAGTTGAAGAAAGCTGAGGGGGAAAATTCAAGCCTTGAGTTTCCATATAGAAAGATTCTGTGGACAAAATACTAAATGATGCAGGAGTAGGAAGCATCAAAAGAAGATGGAAAGAATACAGAGTCACTGTATGATATAAAGAAGTACTCAGCATCAGGATAAGCCATGAAAAGCAGATGACACAACTCCACTTGCTAGCAGTAGGCTTAAAACTCAATGTACTTTCCCAATGGTCTGTAAGCTAATCATGTCCAGGGCCATTTGCCCGTTCTTTCTGGCACCAAGGGTGTAGTTGAGGGGTGGCAGCCACCTCGGCAACAGCCCTCAGGTAGTAATAGCAGAGGACGGGCTGCCAAAAACCAAGGACACTATTGACAGGAACATAAAGATAAAACGGGGGGAGTGGGTTTAGATGAGAACTTTCACATGTGATTCTCCAGAGAAAAATAATAACAAAGGGAAAGAATACATCCCTCAAAAGAGCTCCACTTTGAAGATGGAGGACAAAATAGCCATCAGTCTCACTGGGGTGGGGGGCTATGTGTGAATGTTGCACAAATGTTCAAAGTAAACCCTTCTCTATTGATATTCAATTGCAGTGAATATAAATGTATTAAACATTCTAGTCAAGAGCCAGTGTTAAACTGGACTAAAAATATATTGTCCACTTAAGTACAGTCACATAAACAGATCAATGTGAAGGTAGACACTCAACATAACAAGTAAGCAGTGACACAAAGCAAACAAGGGTGACAATATTAATATGACAATAAGTCAAGACAAAATGTATTATGAGACAGAGAACTATATTATTTGCACCACTTTTTGATGATGGATGGAACAATCTTTAAAGTGAATAAAAAAAACAGAAGACCTGCAGAATATTGACCCTTTAGACCTACAAACACAGAACACATCACTCAACAATAGCATGGTACGCATGGTGCGTCATCACACATGTGGTTAGACTCTTTTCAGATACAAAGTACATTTCAGGAAGTTAAAAAAGATTGATATCATATAAGATATCTAATCTGACTATAATACAATGAGGCTATAAATCAAAAACAAGAAGGATAAGGAAAGCTAAATCAATTTATGGAAACATTGAGCTATCAAAGAAATCAAAAGGATACTTAGAATCTTAAAGATGCAGTTGGAGATGTAAAAGTTATTAATTTTATTGAGTCTTGATCCTAGAGTACATGTCATTTGAGTAGTCTATGTGACAAAATAGGAAAGCTACCTAATGTGCCTTGCTGAAAAACAAAGTATGATGTTTTAATAGCAGAAAAGCTCTTGTGAGATTGTGTGTTGACCTACGCACATTTTTCACAGACCATTTTTGCTGAAAGAATGACTAACAAAGACTTGATGGTCATTTAAACTAAACTATTTTGTCAGAAATAGTTTCAAATAAATTGGGCCTGTTGCTTCAAATAAACAACTGGTAGTGTTCATTGCTGTGACAAAATGTAAGCTACTGTGCAGAAATTGGTATTACGGAGAATATTGTCCTGCCACCAGCTTCTCTTCAGTTGAGTTAGATGGTGACATTAACACATGTGAACTTTTTGAATAATGTCATATGCCAACATTTAGAAGTTATGAGTAATACATTACGTGGTGAACCAACATCTCCCAAATGTTACTAAAAATGCATTATAAGTGAAAGAGCACCATTGCTTTTAATGTAATAGTATTTTTAAAAGTATAGATGAAATTAACACTTGTCAAGTTTGGGTTTTGTATCAATTAGTAAACTCAGTTATCTGGAATGATATTAAAATCATTTTCTCCTTAACCCCCAAAAAACTCTAAAGCAGAGGTTCTCAACATTTGGATCAAGACCCCTTTGGGGGTCAAACGACCCTTTCACAGGGCTGACCTGATTCATAATGGCAGCAAAATTACAGTTATGAAGTAGCAAAGAAAATACTGCTATGGTTGGAAGGGTCACCACAACATGAGGAACTGTATTAAAGGGTCGCAGCATTAGGAAACTGGGAATCACTGCCCTAAAGCCTTCTGAAAGTCCACTTGCCTGTCTGAACATTGCAATTTTAACACCAGTTTATATGGGATCATATTTATAATACAATTTTAAAAGATTCCATAGAGACCTTATCAGGCAATTATTTTTTAATGAGATGGTGCAAATGGTTGTACAGCTCAAAGAAAGTAAGCATTATTGCTAAATTGTACATGTAGAAACTATTTTAACTGAATGTTAAAAAATAAACTAAAATCCTGCTTTCCTTTCTTCAACAGTATTTTTTTTCAATGATTTTATTGGGGGCTCTTAAAGCTCTTATAACAGTCAATACATCATTTGTATCAACCATATTTGTACACATGCTGCCATATTCATTTCCAAATATTTTTTACTTGAGTATAAGCTCCTCTATCCCCCTCCTTTTATCAATAATCATTTTATTGGGGGCTCACACAACTCCCATCATGATCCATACATACATCAATTGTATGCAGTCCACATTTACACACTTGTTACCATCATCACTCTCAAAACAACCTCCCTCCACTTAGGCCCCCAGTACCTGCTTCCCATATTTCCCTTCCCTCTACCCTTCTCCTCACCCATGAACCCTTAATAATTTACAAATTGTTATTACATTTTCATATCGTACACTCTCCAATGTGTCCCTTCACTCATTTCCGTGTTGTCCATACATCAGAGAGGAGATTATATGTAGATTCCTGAAATTGGTTCCCCCTTTCTATTCCACCATGCCTCCATCCTTCCAGTATCACCACTCCTACCACTAGTCCTGAGGGATCATCTCTCCTAAATTCCCCATGCTTCTGATTTCAGTGTACATCCCCTGGTCTAGCTGGATTTGTCTGGTAGAACTGGGAGCATGATAGTGGGTGGGAGGAAGCATTTGAGAACAAGAGGAAAGTTGCATATTTGTTACTACACTGTACCTTGACTGGTTCATCTCCTCCCTACAACTTCTCTGTAAGAGTATGTCTCTTCACCTATTGTTGGTCTTTGGGTCTCCAATCTGTACTCCCTCTCATTTTTAATGATATAACTTTTAGATCTTTGATGCCTGATTCTGCATCCTTTGGACACCTTGTGATCATACAGGTTGGCGTTCTTCTTCTATGTGGGTTTTGTTGCTTCTGAGCTGGATGGAAGCTTGTTTACTCCAGCCATTAAGACCCCAGACACTATATTTTTTGAGAGTAGGGCACCATCCACTTTCTTCACCACATTTGCTTATGCACATATTTGTCATCAGTGATCATATCAGGAAAGTGAGCACGCAATGTTAGGATCTTTAGTTCTTAAAGTCTGGTAACTGATCCCTTTGACACTTTATGGCCCCACAAGCTGGTGTGCTTCTTCCATGTGGTCTTTGTTGCTTCTGAGCTAGATGGCTGCTTGTTTACTATCAAGCCTTTAAGACCCCAGACACTACAACTTTTGATAGCTGGGCACAATCAGCTTTCTTTACCACCTTTGTTTATGTACACATTTGTCTTCAGTGATCATGTCAGGAAGGTGAGCAACATGGAATGCCAATTTAATAGAATGAAATATTCTTGAACTGAGGAAGTACTTGAGTGGAGATTCAATATCCATCTGCTATCCTACTACTAACCCTTTAAGGATATGCTCGTTGATCTATTTCCCCATCATCATATATAAATATATGCACCTATGGGCAATCCTCTATTTAAAGCTCTATAAATGCCCTTTTACACCCCCCCCCCAGTTCTTTCCTCTGTTTCCTTTTACTTTCTCTTTTCCCATTATCATGCTCAGCCTCCATTTGGGCTTCAGTATTTTTTCTGTTACATTACTCTCGATCAATCCCTGTTGGACTTCTCACACCAATTTAGTCCTGATTTTGAATCAATTGTTATTCTTTTATCCCTGGGCTGGTCAACACCACCTCTTTTTCCCCTCCTCCCTTTCTCCCATGTCCCCCTGGAACTATCAGTCCCGTCGTTTTCACCTCCAGACTGTTCATCCAGCCTATCTTATCTAGAAAGACCTGTAGAGGTAACAATATGTACCAAAAAAAGGCATCCTAAAATAAGCAACCAAAGATAAATAAAGATAATAAAACAATGATAAAAACAAAAAACCCAATGTCCAATATATAATATATAAAATTCAAAATAACAATATAACAGTATTTTTAATTCTATAATATTGGTTAAATTAATGATACTATCAATAGTATCATGCCCTATGGGGATGATTTATATTGTTCCCCAATGATGATTATGTCTCTAAAGTGGACCAAGGTCATATGTAAACCATAAGATATATCAATAGATTTTTGAGAATGCACTTAGTAGTAACCCTAATCTAAGAACAATTAATTCTTATGACATGGCCCTATCAATATTGTCTTCATTAAAAGATCACTGAAGATACAGGCGCTAAAACAAAGTTTGGTGAATACACACTTGCCTTGCCTGACTACCAGAGAGAATAACATCTGTAGTCCTGATGGCTTATTTTAAAACAAGTAGTCATCTAAGTAAGGTGTAAGCTAAATCCACATGGAAGAAGCACTTCAGTTTGTGTGAACCAAGGATTGCGAATATTAAAATCCAAGACAAGAGGAAGGAAAAGTATTGGAGTTTAAATTCTGAGCCCCACGTTGCAAAAGACTATATGGATATAGTGAAAGCCCCAAATTTATTTTCAGGGTCCCCATGTGGATTAAGCCTCTGATTAATTCCCTCTGACCATTGACTTGGGATGTGAACAACCTTGCTATTTGATAGAATGCATTTGAAAGTGGATTCATGAAGAAGCAGTTATATTTTTTTAATTAAAAAAAATAATTTTACTGGTAATTCTTACAGTTTTTATAACAATCCATGCATCAAGCACACTTTTACATATGTTGCCATCATCATTTTTCAAAACATTTTCTTTCTACTTGAGTCCTTGGTGTTAGCGCCTCTTTTTTCCCTCCCTCCCCTACCTTTACACCCCCATGAACCCTTAATAAATTACTTATTATTATGATGATGATTTTCATATCTTAACCCATCTGCCTTCTTCCCTCACACACACACTTCTGTTATTCATCCCCCAGGGTGGGCATTATATGTTGATTATTGCAATAGGCTCCCCATTTCTCCCTCTTTTCACTACCCTCATGATATGACCACCCCCATTATTGTTTCTGAGGGGTTGATCTGGCCCAGATTCTGTGTGATCAACAGCTCTTATCCGTACCAATGTACATACTCCAGTCTAGCCAGATTTGTAAGGTAGAACTGTTGTCATGATAGTGGAGTTTGGGGGTGCGGACGGAAGCATTAAACAACTAGAGGAGGGCTGAGCCCTGGTGGTATAGTGGTTGTGTGCGGGACTGCGGCCCACAGGGATGGAGGTTCAATTCCAGCAGCGGCTCCACAGGAGCAACGGCTGAGCCTTCTACTCCCACCACCAGAGGGCAGTGATGCCAAAAAAAAAAAAAA
>PVJH01036088.1:0-19078 GCA_004026705.1 Nesogale talazaci | reverse complement strand
CCCAAGAGATAGGGTAAGGGGAGGAAGGAGGACCAAACCCAGGGAGGTACACATTGGATGCAACAGTAATGGGGGAAGGATGAGGGGGTGGAGGGGAGTTAAAAGGGAGTTAAAAAGTGATAGGATTACAGAGGGAACGGGGCACTAATCCACCCAGGGAGGGAGTATGGGTCTTGTCTCCATAGAAACCGGAGTGGATGAGGAGTTCCTACCATGAAACACCCAACCATGAGGAAAATGTGAACACATGGAAAGATGCAAGAAAAGAGAGTTATAGAGCTGGACACAATCAGAGTCAGATGGACTCCATCCCTAGTAGAGGGCGTGGCAGAGAACATGGTGGGAGGGACCAGCATCCCACACCCACAGGGACAAAGACAAGAAGGGAGGAAGAGGAAGAGAGCTGGTCCAAGCTCCATGCCAACACATGATGCTCAGAGGAATACATCCCTCTGGAGACCCATTGCACCACAGAACGGACTGGGCAAATGATTCCTGGGGGCTTTAGAGAGGAGAGGAGAACGGGGTGGGGACAAACACATGGATGGGTTGGGGGAGCAATAAGTGGTTGGGAATCAATGAAAAAGAGGGTATGGGGGGTCTGGTCGGGATTAAGCAAGGACAATGAATTTATGAGAAAACAATGAAATGCCAATGAAGGTGGAACACGATGGTGGGACAGGAGGGAGATGGAAGGAAAGAGAGGAAAGAGCTAGAAGGCAAAGGGCACTTACAGAGGTCTAAACATAGGTATGTCATGGATACAACTATCTATTATAAGATGGGAATAAATTTAAGAACATATCTATAGGGCAAATATTAGGGTAGCAAGTGGACCTTGGGCCCTCACCCTGGTGCTCCCCCAATGCAAGAACACTCTGTTCTATGAATCTGGCATTCCTCGAGACTCAATGGCCCACCGTGATCACTGAAGTAAAATGGGTACACAAACAAATGTGGTGAAGAAAGCTGAAGGTGCCCAGCCATCAAAGGATATATCAGGTGTCTTGAAAGCCTGAAGATAAACATTAGACCATTTACCTGAGAAGAGACCACAGGCACACAGAAAAAGCACAACAGCCAGCGTGGTCAAATGGTGGTTAAAGTGGTGAAAGGTCTAGGCAATAGACATCAAATGGGAGGAAAAAAACCAAAACAAACATATATCACTGTGTGCACACATCCCTAAGGTACCCATTGAGGGCATGTAAGAGCATGAGCAAGGGTGGTGAAGAAAGCAGATGGGTCCAGCTATCAAAAGATAGAGCATCCAGGGTCTCAAAGGCTTGAGCATAAACAAGCAGTCATCTAGCTCAGAAGCAACAAAACCTACCATAAAAGAAGATCACTTGCCTGTGTGATCACGAGGTGCTGAAACAATCTGGTATAAAAGAACAAAAGTCAAAATCAATGGACCAATTGACTCCCGAAATCGCTGAAGACAAATGGATACAGAGGCAGAGTAGAAGAAATGATGGTACCCAGCTAACAAATGATTGAATGCCTGGTCTCAAAGGCTTGAAGATAATTGAGTCACCATTCAGTGCAGAATCAGCAAACTCCACATGGAGGAAGCACACCAGCATGCGTGATCAAGAGGGACCAAAGGGAGCAGATATCAAGCACCAAAGAACAAGAATCACATCATTTCATAGGAGGAGGAGAGCAAGATGGAGACCATTGCCCCTTTACAGGGAAGTCATAGGGAGGAGACAGACCAGTCAAGGGCAGCCGGGCAGTGATGATGCATACAAGTTTCCTCTAGTTCCTGAAGCCTTCCTCCCCACCCCCCAACCATCATGGTCTCAACTCTACCTTGCAAATCCAGATGGACTGGAGAAGTCACACTAGCATAGAGGGAGCTGGAGATATGGGGAAATCAGGATGGATAGGCCCCTTGGGGCCAACGGTTAGATTGGAGATACTGGAAGGGTGGAGAGAAGGTCGGGTAGAGAGACGGAACTAACAGCAAGGATATATACACAAGCTCCTATTTGAAGGACGAGCATCAAAGGAGTGGGTTGGGGGAGAAGTCGGGCAGTGTAAGATATGACAGAACAATAACAATGTATAAGGTATTGAGGGTTGGTGGGGAGGAGAGACCAGGGGAAGAGGGGAAGGGATGGAAAAGCCAATACTAGGGGCTTAAGGGAAAAGCCAGACAATTGGAGAACAATAATAGAAGTGGACATGTGAGGGCGCTTGACACAGTATGCTTATTTATATATTGTGAAAAATGATGCATGAGCCTCCAATAAAATGTTCTAAAAATTTTTTAAATGCTTATCTGTGCCAAAAAAAATTGATTGTGGTTGTGATTAAGCAACTCTTTTTAATATATGTAGAGCAATTAATTGTGTCACACATAAAGTATAGGGAAAAAACTGGGTAAAAAGATGAACTATCAATATATTTTAAAGCCAAAATCAACTTACATGCTTCAGCAGGATCCATATCAAGGCTCCTTTTCAGTACAATACCACAAGAAACTACAGTAGATACTTGTATTAGGGTAGGCTAGGTATATATTGCCCTGAAAATTATTCCTCAGATCTCAGTGAATGCTCTTTATATATAGCAGTTGTATTATATAAAGTATCCATAAATAATTAATGTAAAGAAAATAAAAATTGTCACAAGTGAACCAATAGGTAAAATCATGATAAAAGGAGATAAGGTTGAAGTTGTCAATGATTTTTGTCTTGCTTGTGTCCACAATCAATGTTCATGGAAGCAGCAGTAAAGATATCAAAAGATGAGTTGCCTTAGGTAAATGTGGTGCACAAGACCTCTTTAGAGTATTGGAAAGTAAGGATGCTACTTTGAGGACTAAGTTATGCCTGACCCAAACTGTGGTGTTTTCCGTTGCTTTACATGCCTGTTGGACATGCATAATTTAAATTGGACATTGAATAAGAGAGACCAAAGAAGAATGTATGCCTTTGAATTGTGGTGCTGGAGAAGAGTGTTGAAAGTACTGCTTAGAGCAGTACATTGACAGGAAGCTGCCAATACAAGTTAGATTCAGAAGGGTATTGGGACAAGGGACATCATTGCTGATGGATAGAAGAGGTTCTAAGACGGCGTCCAGATAGACTCACCCAGCCTCTGCTCCTGCTATTAGATCAGAAAATAAGAGGTAAGGAGGCCAATAGTGGGAGACAGGATAACAGAAATAGAATTCAAGCATACTCGGGTCTGTGGTTCAAACATCCACCTGCAATGTTCATCCATGAAACAATTCAAGGGCTCATTGAAACACTAAGTTCACTGCTTCAGGCTCCATTAATCCCTGTCAAGGTCTAGAGGGACCATATCTACAGTATCTGAGAACCGCACCATGAAGTAGTTCCCACAGACTGCCGTCTAAATGTGGTGATAATCTAAGGGTCATAGATAGCCTCCAAGAACTAGCCACTGGAGGTCTACACTCTAAAACCATGCATTCTTGGGCTTTGCATCTCCTCTCTCCAGCCAGGAACAGTGTGATTGCATCAGCAATTCCCTTGACCCCTTGTGCTCAGCTCCTTGCCTGCCAGTGTAGGTAAAAGCATATAATTAGACACTCATTTACCGCAATTAGAAAGACCCTAGTATATTTACCCATGGTAGAGTGTACATCCCCAGAACACAGCCTGCTGAGCTGTGCAGGAGGGAACTGGATGTGACACAGGAGAGAAGCCAGGCAGTTGGTTACAATTCAGACCAAGTGGACCTGAAACCCAGGTCCCAGCTAATCTGGCCCTCCTTTCCTGAGGACAGCCTGGATACCAGGGCACCCAAAAAGACCATTACATAAAAACAAAGAAAACTTTAAAAGCACTTTCAATCCAATGCTCTGTTCCATTGTATAAATTTGAATGCAACCCAGTAGAAACCTGGTCCATGAACATAGCTTTAACATAACAAAACAGACAGATAGCAGATCCCCTGTGCTCAGCCAACAGGAACAGAAGACAGGGGCTGAAATTCACATTCCAGGCCCAAAACTGGAGCTACCAATTTTTGGGCATGACAAAGAGTGTTTGAAAGACGAATAATAGTGGCCAGAACCAGTTCACCTCCAACTTACAGCCCCAGGCCTCTTGGTGCCCTGACCAGGATGCCTCTGGAAACATGGCTACACTTTAATCCCTCCCAGGAACAGTACTGTAGTCTGTGAACCTATACCAGCTTCTGACTCTTCTTTTTTTTCTTTTTTTTTGGGGGGGATAGGCATCACTGCCCTCTGGTGGTCATGGGAGCTACTCAGTCTTGCTACTGGAGAGCTGCTGCTGGATTTGAACTGCCAAGCCAGTAGGTCGCAGTCCCGCACTCAACCACTATGCCACCGGGGCTCAGACCCCCTATACCAGCTTCAATCCATCAACTGAGGCCTCCCTTTTACATTCTCCACCTACTTGCCAAAGCTTCTCACCTGATCAGTCAAAACAGTACCACCCTTAAGACCTGAACTCATTCATCGAGCATTCATCCAAGGCTCCTCCAAACAGCATGATAGTCTAGGGTGAGATGGAAATTCTAGGGACCCTGCGGGACACAGCCAGATCCAACCCCCCAGCGTAGTTGGTTACAGGCATCCTACAGAAGCAACTCTGCCAATCTCCAAGAGATCCCAGGGCTCTTTGGCTCCCAGGCAAATGCGCCAAACTCCTCCAAAATGACACACAAACATCAAACTACCTCAAGAACTACAATAAAAATATCAAGAAAACAAAAAGCAATGTTCAAGGAAGTCCTAAGCCTAATGATATTCATAGAAGAAGTAGACATTGATCTACCGCAGAAAGAAATCTTCAGAATACTGCTTGGAATCACCCAGAATATGAGGGAAGCAATACAGAAAAAGGATGAAAAGATATAAAGGACACACACCACAGAGAAATAAAAGAGGTAAGGGATGAGATAACAAAAACAAATAGCAAGTATGCAGACTTCACTAAGAGACTAGAAGAAGTAGATGTTCAGCTGCGAAGTAAAGTCAGAGGCCATTTCAGAGGTTGGGATAGGTCCTGCAGAGTAAATGGGACGTGTGCTCTTACAAGCCCCTCTGCCCCCGCGACTTCTCACAAAGGGAACATTACCACCGGGAGATTCCGGGATCAGGTGTGGGAAGCTACAGGAGAGTTTACAAGGGAGCAATCCTGAGAGTCAGTTTTCTGGGGATTAACCGGCGTGCTGGGAGGAGGAAATTTATAAGGAGGGGAAAACGGCGCAGTGAGGAGTTCATTGGGTTCTTCCAGTGGGGAAAACACTAGACCTGGGTCTTTTTTTGGAGGGGAGGATTGAGCTAATAAAATTTGGCGGTTGGAACAATGGCTACAAAGGTCAGGGTGGGAATGCAAGTCCCAAAAAAGCCTGCACGTAGGGAACCTCAGAATCCTTACCCGTTCTACAGAAATTGTCCAGGTCTTATAGAACGTTGGAATCAAAAGTGCCAGTCAGGGGCCAGTGTGACTGGTTGTCGAGCTGATACTGGGGCCAGGAGAATAAGTTTTTTTCTTTCGCAAGGTTTGCTCGTACCCCAGCCTCGAGAAATTTAGCACAAGACAGCCCAATGGGGTTACAGGGTCTATTTTGGACTGTGCGGCTGGAATTCTGGTGTACCAGACTGACTCTGGTAAGGGTTGGACAAGCGTCAACAAGGCGTCCCCTGAAGAAAATGGCCCAACATTAGCTGCAATATGGGAGAGAGATATAACCGACGTCTCAGGCTTAACCTCTATCCCAACCCCTGGGGTTGGAGAATTTTCCTGGCATAGCCACGACTATGGCAGGAAAATTCTAATGGAATGGATTCTAGCTAGTTTCCTCTGTCAGACTGAAAGGAGAGAGAAAAAGGAGAAAAGAGAGGTTAAATAGGAGAGGGCACCACAACTCACCAAACTGTCACCGACTTACTTGCCAAGGGCTGCTTGACACGACCGAGGGTCCTGGAAATTTGGGGGAGAGAGGGGGGCTCAGGATGACCCTCTAAAAGGAAAGGGGGGAGCCGCACACCTTTCCCCTTACGGGCCACCAAATGTTCAGCTGCAAAGTAAGGTCAGAGGCCAATTCAGAATTTAGGGCAGGCTTTATTGGAGGGCTTGCGGGCGACTTCAGCAACTCAATGGAGTGTGAGCTGAGGAAGTCACTCCAAGGGAACAAAAGGAAGGGCTTTTATACCCCTCTAGTGGGCTTGGCGGGAACAGTTGCATTTTTAAATTTTTCAGGAGGGAAACTTTTGGTGAGAAATATGTGCACAGCTGAATTTTGCAAGGGAGACAGTCGTTAAGCTTTACAGCAGAGTTACAGCAGGGTGGGGTGTGTACATTTTTAGAAATGAGCCTGCATCCTGGAAATTCCAGAAAACCCAGAAAACCACGGTTTGAGCCTCAAAAGAGATGGTGAAATGGAGGCACTGACCTTGAAATGGAATCTTCTGTGCCAAGGCCGGACAGTAGAGAATTGTACTAGTAACTTAGAGGACAGCAAGGCAGACTTCAACAAACATTAACAACAAAGAGACTGAAGAAAACCTGAGAACAATGTCTGATCCTATGAAGAGGATCAACACTAGCATAATTGGACTACCAGTACAAGACATAATAAAGAAACCAATAGCAAAAATAGCAAGGGAATTTTTAGAGGAAGTCTTCCCAGTTTAATGAATGAAGATCAGGCAACCATTCAGGAGACCAAAAGGACAACAGAGAGACCAAATCCCAAGAATAATTTGCCAAGGCATATAATATTTAAACTATCCAACTTTTAGGAAAAGTACAAAATTATAAGACCATCTTGGGGGGTGGGGGGGGTAGCGGGAATGGCTTTCTACTATAAAAGAACACAGATAAGAATATGGTCAATTCTATTAGCATACACCATAACAAAGAGGAGAGAGTGGAATAATATTCTGAAAGTTGAAAGAAAATAAGGCAAACCTAATACTCTACCCTATTAAGTTATCTATCAAGATAGATGGAGAAGTAAGAATCTTCCGAGACAAGGAAAAACTCAAAGAATATATTAAAAGGAACCCAGCACCACAAAAATTCTTATCAACCTAGGTTGGTCAGAAGAACAAAACTCACCAAGCACAAATAAGAGACTACCATATAGAGAAATTCCGCCCAGAAATCGACACAATGATAACACCCCCCAAGATAGCATTAACTCAATAGTACAAAGATGGCAAGAATGAAACACACACACACACACACACACACACACACACATACACAGAGACACTGCGTTGTTAATAAGGGAGGTAGGAAAAAAACACACAAAAGGTATCAGATGACATCACACAATTCACAGATGGGTATAGTAACGGAATATCAATGGACTGAATGTGCCCATTAAGACAAAGACTAGCAGACTGGCTTGGAAAACAACCTATCAACCTGCTGCCTATAAGAGATACATCTCAAGATTTCAGACAAAAATAGGTTGAGAACCAAAGGTTTTAGAAAAATATACCAAGTAGAAGGTAATTCAAAATCATCAAGGGTTGCAATCCTAATCTCTGATAAAATGGATCTCAAGGTTTAAGCTATAACAAGAGACAAGAAGTGGCACTATATAATGCTCTAGGGAACAGTAGACCAAGAACCAGTGAACATGATAAATATATACATGCACAACAGGAAACCAAAAAAACTCCAATCAAATACTCTAAAAGATGAAAAAAGAAATCATAGGTTCAATAATGATAGTAGGTGATTTTAATACATTGCTCTCTGAGAAAGATGGATCACAAGGAAAGAACCTTAACAAGGAAGCTACAGAACTAAACTCTACAATTGCATGACTTGACCTAATATACATTTTCAGAACTCTCCACCCAAATGTAAACAAATTCACATTCTTCTCAAGCTCACATGGCACATACTTGAAGATATACCACATACTGGGTACAAGTCAAGCCTGTGTAATTTCAACCACATAGAGATCACACAAAGTTCCCTCTTGGACCACTATACCATACCACTAGAAATCCACAAAAGGATGATTAAGAAAACAAGGGAAAATAATTTATGAGATAAATAACTCTCTACTGCCAAATGAATGGTTACTGACCCAGATCAGAGATGAAATTAAGAAGTTTTTAGAAACCAATGATAATGCAATGAACTAAAACCTTTGTCACACAGAAAAAGTAGTTATCAGAGGAGTTTCATAGTTATAAATGCACACAGGGTAAAGGAAGAGAGACTTACAATAGATACATTTGCACAAATCCCCAAGAAATTATAGTAGAGTGAACAGGATAGTCATACTAATAACAAAAGAAAAGAAATTTTAAAAATCAGGGTGGAGACACAGGAGAAGGAAAACAGAAGACAAGCAAAAAAAAAATCAATGGAGCTAAAAGCTGTTCCTATGAAAGGATTAACAGAATTGATAGACCACTGTCAAACCTAACCAAAGAAAGGTACAAATTTCAAGCCCCACAATGAGGGTTGAAACATGACACATTACAAGGAACCCTAGTGAAAATTAAGTCTAATTACACCATACCATGAAGGCTGTACTCCAAGGAAATCAACAACTTGTAAGACATGGACAAGTACTTGGAAAACAATCCATCCCTAGATGAGCCCATACTACAAGAAACTCAACAGATCTACAAAAATAGAAGAAATAGATAGAATTATCCAGGACTTACCAATAATAAAAAAAATCCCCAGGCTAGATGGATTCACAGGTAAATTCTACCAAGCATTCAGGGAAAAACTGGCAACATTTCTACTCTTCCAACAGATGGCAAATTCTCTAAATATCCCTATGAAGCCAATATTGACAATGATACCTAAAGTGGGCAAGAATCCCACAAGAATTGAGAACTATAGACCAATATTTCTCATTAACATCCAGGCAAATACCCTTCACAAAATATTGGCAAGTAGAACACAAAGATATATAAAATGAAAGATTCTCTATGACCAAGTAGGATTCATTCCAGGGATATATGACTAGTTCAACATCTGAAATTCAATCAACATTATTCACCACATTGACATGAAAAAGGAAAGGAACCAAACGATAATAGCGATAGACACAACAAAAGCATTCAGCAACATCCAACACCCATTCCTCTTTAAGACACTCAAAAAGACAGGAATGGAACAGATAACTCAATGGAGAAAAGAGGGGAAAAAACATTAAAAGGGGAACCCGACAAGGATGACCCTTTTCCCCACTTATATTTAAAATCATACTAACCAACAACATAAGGCAATGGAAAGACATCAAAGGTATTTGTCTGTGGAAAGAAGAGGCAAAACTATTGTTATTCACAGATGACATGATTTCATATACGGAAAATTGCAAAAGATCCACAAAAGAAGGAGGAAGTGATATAGGAACTTGACAATGTAGCAGGATATAGCACCAACAAACAGAAGCCTACGAGACTGCTATATACATTCAGCAAGACCATGAAAGAGGAGATCAAAAGGGCAGTACCCTTCACAATAGCTAAAAACAAATTGAAATATCTAGAGATATACCTAACCAAAAAAACCTCAAAAGATCTGTATGCGGAAAACTACAAAACACTCTTACAAAAAAGCAGGTGTTATCTCCAAAAATAGAAGAACATCCCATTCTCATGGATCAAAAATTTTAATATGGTCAGTTCTTTTCAAGGCACTTTCCAATTTTAATACTACTCTGATACAAACACCAACATCTTTTTTCATCAAATTCAAAAAAGTTACTACCAATTTTATATGTAGACAAAAGAAGTTCCGAATTAGCAGAGAACTCCTCAAGAGGTAGTGCTTGCTTTAGCAGCACTTTAGCAGACTTTAGCACTTTTTACAGGCACAGTGGTCAAAACCTCATGGTATTGGTATAATGACAGATACTCAGACCAATGGAAAAGAACTGAAAACCCAGAAATAAGATCATCAGGATAAAGGCAACTGATCTTTCATAAAGACCCCGAAAATATCAAATGGGAGATGAATGTCCTTTTCAAGAAGTGATGCTGGGAAAAAAATGTATATCTACCTGCAGAAAAATGAAGCAAGACCCATACCTCACTCAATACAGAAGAATATACTCAATGTGGATGACAGTCCTTTTAGGTAAAACCCAAAATTATTAGGGTCATTGGGACAAACCTAAGAACTTTGGCACAGAGATTACATAGACTATCAGAAATAAGAAAAGACACTAGCACAGAGGAAGCACAAATAGACAAGTGGGATATACTGCAGATAAGACACCTATGTACATCGAAAGAATTCACCAAGAGTTATAGAGAAGTCACAGACTAAGAAACACATCCTAAGCCTTATTACTGAAATCAATATTCTTCTAACCTAAGAAAAACAAATAGCCTATTGAGGAGGTGAGCAAAGGACCTGAAGAGAAGTTTCTCAAGGATAGAAATCTGAATGGCCAATAAACAGAAGAGAAAATGTTCTGATCATAGCCATAAAGGAAATGCAAATTGAAACAACTATGAGATACCAGCTAACACCCTCAAAGATAGCCCAGTTCAAAAAATCAGAAAGCAACAAGGGTTGGAGGGGCTATGTTGATATAATAACCCTCACCCACAGCTGGTGATGCTGTAAGAATGTGCAGCCATTATGGAAATTGATATGACGATACCTGAAACAAATGGAAATCAAGCTACTATATGATCCAGCAATCCCCTTATGGGACATATACACAGAAGAGGTAAGAAACAGACCACAGCCAGACATCTTGCTCTATTGTTCTTTGCTGGACAGTTCACAATCGCAAAGAGTTGAAAGTCACCTAAATTTCCATCAACAGATAAATGGATCAAAAACCCTGGTACATACATACAACGGAGTACTACACATCCCTAAAAGCAATGACAAACTTATGAAATGCACTTTTGCATGGGAAGAGTTCGAGGAAATTCTTCTAAGTGATGTAAGTCAAGCACAAAAGGACAAGTACAACATGAGTCCACTGAGGTAAGCGTATATCTTAAGTATTATGGCAGCAGATGGACATTAAGCCTCTACTTAAGTACTCCCTCAACTCAAGAACACTTTGTTCTAATAACCCAGCATTCTGTGATGCTCAGTTTGTGACAGATAGTTGAAGACAAGATGGGTGCATAAGCAAAGGTGGTAAAGAAAGCTGATGGTGCCTGGCTATCAAAAGATACATCTTGGACCTTAAAGGCTTGAAGGTAAACAAGTGGCCATCTAGCTGAGAAGAAACAAAATCCACTTGGAAGAAGCACACAAGCCTGTATAATCATGAGGTGTTGATGGGATCAGGTAGAAGGCATAAAAGGCCCAGAGCAAAAAATCATATCAATGTGAATGAGAGGGAGTAAGGAGTGGAGATCCAAAGTCCATCTGTAAACAGCTGCACATCCCCTTACAGAAGGAGCACCAGGAAGAGATGAGATAGAATGCAGAATAGCACAAATGAAGGTTGAACATGATGGTGGGACAGGAAGAAAGTAAAAGGAAATAGAGGAAAGAAGTAGGAGGCAAAAGACATTTATAGAAGTATAAATAGAGACATCTACAAATGTAAATTTATTAATATATAATGATTGGGATATAGGCCTGTGTATTTATATGTTAAGTATTAAGGAAGCAGATAGAAATTTAGCATCTACTCAAGTACTCCCTCAACTCAAGAACTCTTTGTTTTAATAATCTGGCATTTTGTGTGGTTCTCACCTTCCCAACTGATAGCTGAAGACAAAATGGGTATAAGAGCATATGCGGTGAAGAGAGCTTATGGTGTCCGACTATTAAAAGATATAAAGTCTGGAGTCTTAAAGACTTAAACAAGCAGGGCTATCTAGCAAGGAAGCAACAAAGTCATATGGAAGAAATAGCAGCCTGTTTGATTATGAGATGTCAAAAAAATCAGGTATCAGGCATCAGAAGACACAAAACAATCACACCAATATGAACAAGTGGGAACAGAATGGAGACTCAAAGTCTATCTGTAGACAGACATTCCCTCATAGAAAGGTCATCACAAGGAAGGGATGAGTTAGCCAGAGTGCAATATAGCATCAATGAAACACCCAGCATTTGTCTAGCTCTTTAATGCTTGTCCCCCCCACCTACATCATGATCCCAGATCTATCTTACAAACCCGCCTAGACTAGAGCATGTACACTGGTACAAATATAACTGTTAAAACAGAGAATCCAATACAGATAAACTTCCCCTGAACGTCACGGGAGTAATGATACCATGAGTGTAAGGGTAAGGTACGGCGAGAAGGAGGAGAAAGGGGGAACTGATGACAATGTTCATTGTATAACCCTGACCCCTCTGCCCTGTTCCCCCACTTCCAGGTGGGACAACAGAAACATGGGTTAAGATAAACAGCAGAAAGCATAAGATATGAAAACAATAATAATTTATAGGGGTTCATGAGGGGACAGTGCAGAGAAAAAAAAAGGAACCAATTCCAAGGTCTCAAATATAAAGAAAATGTTTCAAAAATGATGATGGCAACATATGTACAAATGTGTTTGATACAAGGGATATGTCTATATGTGTGTTTATATATATGTATATATCCTTGAGAAGAATGGCAATTCTAGAAAACATCATTGTGCTCAGGTGGAATCTGCAAATAGATCAAGACACAATAGTGTGCAGAGAACAAGGGAATATTGCATTGCTTAAAAACAAGAAGGTGTATGCTAGGATTTTATACTCTCACTATACTTACTCAATCTCTATACTGAGCAAATAAGCAGTGAAGCTGGACTATATGAAGAATGAGGCATTAGGTTTAGAGCCATGGTTCTCAACCTTCATAATGCCATGACCCTTTAATATAGTTCCTCATGTTGTGGCAACCTTCGACCTGAAAATTATTTTCATTGCTACTTCATAACTGTAATTTTGCTAGATATGAATCATCATGTAAATATGCAGGATGTATTTTCATTGTTACAAATTGAGCATAATTAAAGCACAGTGATCATTCAGAAATATGTAACTATATATTGTGAAATATTTATTTCTAATTACAAGTAAATGAAATTTTGCCTTGAAGCACTGTGTAGCATGAGTAACAGTCTTCACACCAGGTACTCATATATGGGCATACCAGCACCTGGATGGACTCACCTGGACATGGATAAAGGAACCTGCCTCGGTTCCTAAGACCACATGAAACGTGTTTTCTGATGGTCTTAGGTGACCCCTGTGAAAGGTCATTTAACCCCCAAAAGGGTGACATCCCACAGGTTGAGAACTACAGGTTTAGAGGAAGTCTTATTAACAATGTGAGGTACACTGACGACACATTGGACCTCCACCTAAGTACTTCATCAATGCAAGAACACTTTGTTCTATTAAATTGGCACTCCATGAAGCTCACTTTCCTGACAACAATCAATGAAGACAAATGCATGAGCATAAGTGGCAAAGAAAGCTGATGGTGCCCAGCTAACCAAAGATATAGCATATGGGGTCTTAAAGGCTTGAAAGAAAATAAGCAGGCATCTAGCTCAGAAGCAACAAAGTCCATCAGCTTGTGTGATCCCAAAATGTCAAAGGGATCAGTAATCAGGCTTCAAGAAATAAAAATCCTATCATTGCATGCCCACCTTCTTGATATGATTGCTGATGACAACTGTGTGCATAAGCAAATGTGGTGAAGAAAGCTGATGGTACCCGGCTATCAAGAGATACAGTGTCTGGGGTCTTAAAGGCTTGAAAGTAAACAAGCAGCCATCTAGCTTAGAAGCAACAATGCCCACATGGAAGAAGCACACCAGCTTGTGTGATGACAAGATGTTGAAGGGATCGGGTATCAGGTATCAAAGAACGAAAATTATATCATTAGGTAAAGCAACAGCTCCTTACAGAAAGGTTGTAGGGAGGAGATGAACAGTCAAAGTACATTGTAGCAACAATGAAATATGCAAATTTCCTCTAGTTCTTAAATGCTTCCTCTCACCCGCTATCATGATCCCAATTCTACCTTACAAACCCAGCTAGACCAGGGGATGTACACTGAAGCTGGTAAGAGGAGCTATTCAAGACAGATGATCCCTTCAGGACCAGGGTGAGAGTGGTGATACCAGGAGGGTAGAGGGAAGGTGGAGTAGAAAGAGGGAAATGATTGCAGGGATCTACACATGACCTCCTCTCTGGGGTATGGACAATAGGGGAGTGAGTGAAGGGACATATCAGACAGTGTGCGATGACAAAATAATGACAATTTGTAAATTGTTAAGGATTCATGGGGGAGGGGATTTAGGGAGGGGAGGGAAATATGCAACACTGGTACTGGGAGTCTAGGTAGAAGGAGGATGTTTTGAGAATGATGATGGCAACAAATGTGCAAATGTGGTCTGCATACAATGGATGTATATATTGATCATGATAGGAGTTGTATGAGCCCCCAATAAAATGATTTATTTAAAAAATGAATGGCTTTGGGTAAATTTGCTACACAAGATCTCTTAAAGTGTGTAAAAGCATGGGTGTTACTTTGTGGACTAACTCTTTCACCTGACCCAAATTATTGTGTTTTTTTTTAATTGTCTCCATACATGTGAAAGTTGGACATTGAATAAGGAAGACCAACAAAGAATTGATGAATTTGAATGATGGTGCTGAGAAGACTACTGAAAATACATATGGACTTATGGACGGCTAAATCTGTATTGGAAGAAATATAGCCAGAATGCTACTTAGAATCATGGATGTAGAGACTTTGTTATACTCATCCTGTGAGACCTCATTGATGAGCAAGACCCAACCTTGGAAAATGTTATCGTGTCTGATAGAGCAGAAGGGCATCAAAATTAGAAGAACCTGTACAAGATGAAGTGGCACAGAAACTGCAATAATAGGCAGAAAGCATCTAATTGTGTGGATAGTGCAGGACTAGAGGGTGTTTTTTTCTCTTGTACATAGGATCACTGTGAATCAGAACCAAATAGCACACAGTTAAAAACAACAATATGGACAACCATATATGTAAATGGTCACAAAAACACAAGCATTCTCAAAGTTTGTGAATATGGAATTCTTCCAACAATGAGGGTTGACTATAATAGTATATATTTACCATTCATGCAAACTTTTGTGTAGTTTTGGTACTCTGTTCGACAACTCTTCTTGATGTGGACATAGAATGGTTCAGACTTTTTAAATAGATGTTTCCCCTGATGCGTCCCCAAGCATTATCTGATGGGTGAAGTATGGTTAGGAAATCACACAAGGAGTCTTCACAACCTCAATGACTCTTCTACTGACTACTGACAAACCAAGGCCATGGCTTCTATGCAATAGGCTTGGATACCGGGTGCCTAGCAAGAGTGGGGCAGTGTTCTGTTACTGAGGACCATATTATTGAAGTACTGTCTACTACAGTGAACCAAGTCAATAGAAAAAGTAACATATGCAAAAATATAAAGAGAATTCTTGGATCACAGGTTTAAATCCATCCTATTATACATTGGTCAAATACTTCCTTTTGTAGCCATTCAGAGTGGGGATTCCCCCAAAACCCTTATACACACACACCCTGCTATCTTAAAGGGGTAATCTTTAAACATCAAACCCAAATTTCAGGCCACATATTTTCCCACTATCATTATTGTTCTGATCTACTTAGTTTTAAAAAATTTGGTATTGTTCTGGCTTCACTTTGTTGATCATCATTAAACCTATCTGAAGCTGTTTTTTACTCTGTGATCTCAAATTTATATTCTCAAATGGATAATCTGGAGTCATTTCATTTGAAAATAGGTACATACAAATGAATTATTATATTGCAAATAATATTGCATTCTTAAAACAAACAAAAATACTGCATTCTTATATTAACTAAAATTTCATTCAAACCAATATTTTATATTTGATTTCAAAAGAAACAAGTGGACTCCACAAAATATGCTCAATTTGGCTAATGCAAAATTATCAAGATTATGCAATTGGCTTTCATTTGGTGATCTGATGTAATTGTCCTATGATGGTAAATCCTAACCTCTATGATATTTATCAAACATGATTAATAGATGCAAAATTATCAAGATTATGCAATTGGCTTTCATTTGGTGATCTGATGTAATTTTCCTATGATGGTAAATCCTAACCTCTATGATATTTATCAAACATGATTAATAGTTGTTATGTAAACAAGACAGGATGCAATCTATAGGATTAGCTTGTGTGTTGAGTCAATCAATCTCTCTAATGATAGAAAAGAAGTCAGAAAAGCAAACAGATATCACCAAGAAACAAGAGCTAGGTGCAGGCCATGTATTTTGGACTCTTAGAGCCAGGAGAAGATTGATCCAAAACACATGGAGGTCTTCATAGGACACCAAGCTACAGGTGGAGAAAGGATACATGAACTTTCACACAGAGTCAACAGAGAAAGAAAGTCTTCCCCTGGAGTTGTTGCCCTGGATTCACACTTGTAATCTTCTAAATTGTGAAACACCCCTAAAACAAACTCACTATTGTCAATTCCAACTCATCCTTACCCAACAGAAAAAAAAATTGCCCCATAGGGTTTCCAGGGTTGTCAATCATTATAGCAGCAGACTACAAATCTTTCTCCATCGGAGTAGCTGTGGATTTGAATTACAAGCCTTTCCATCAGCTGCCTAGTGCTTTAACTGTTGTACCACCAGTGATTTCCCCAAAGTGTGAGCGAACACATTTCTGTTTGTAAAAATCATCTATATGCTATTTATGTTTTAGCAACATTAAATAGCTAAGACAATACTAAACCATTTATTTCTATACATTCATTAATAATTCCATCTAAATAACAATGGTTGATTTTAGTGTCTCCAAAAATTTCAGTAAAAAACAATATAAATGATGTACAAAGGTGTACAAAAGTAATTGACAGAATGTCTGTCTGGATTGTGATAAACATTGTATGAACCCCCAATAAAATTAATAAAAAGAAGCACAATGTGAAATGAGCACATATTTTGAAATACGTATTTTACATACAAAAATAAACTATGTTTGAAGTAAAAAATTTAATCATACCAGAATTCACTGCTAAAGCAGTGAATCACTAATATTTGATAAAATATCTTTAAAAAATATTAAGTGGAAGATTCGTAAGACTAAGTAAGAAATTCTCAGATAAATATTATAAAATACACACCTAATTTTGAAGTAAGATCTATAATAAAGTAAAATTAATAAGAACATATTCACATGCAAACTTTAAAAGTATAAAGGGTGCTATCATACATAATACATCAATACTTAAAGGCAAAGCTTAAATTATTTAGTACTTTGATATTTACCCCAGTTGTAAAATGAATGATTTCTAGGTAGCATTACATAAGTAACATTTGATCACAAAAGTAAACTTGATGAAAATGAAATTATATAGTTCATCAAGAAACTATCATTGCAATATATCATACTTATGCCTAATTAGTTGAATGTCCTCTAGCATTTGTCATTTAAACTATTTCTGTTGAATTTCAAATCTGAGGAAATTGAGATCTGAGGAACCTCTCTCAGCATTGACCTGAGTCGCTGAAGCACTCAAAATTATCACTGTGATTTCATAACACTGGGGATATTGTCTAGAATATGTTTCCTTGTCCAGAATATGGTGTTTCTCTCTCAGCTTTTTGTACACCAACAGAGTTTGTTAACATAGAGCTAATATAAACAGTAGCGTTGTTTGACATCAATGTAACTTTTTTCTTTCATTTTGGGAAATAATCCCATCTCTCCAACATCATCATTTGAAGTAAGAGTATTTCCTGAATTGTTTTCCAATACTAATTATTCAGCATTTCCCCTTTACAGGTTGTCTATCACACCCCAAATGCTTAAAAAATATAATATGGCCCTCACACTTAGTTAATAACTAATTATAAATGGAAAATGAGGATCTGGTGAAACACCCTCTAATAGGCCATTCTTTTCTCTGGGAAGTTGTTACATTTGAAATAATCATATATAAATGTCTAACTGAATTTTACTTACATTTCCAACTGCATATCAAAAGCACCCCTCGTGGTTTATTATTCACATTCAATCTTAATACTATTTTATTTCTTTTTTTCCCTTACCACTATTTTTTTAAACAGTTTGAGCTTTTCCAAATGAATACAACACATGCCCATTTGTCCTTACAAAAATAATATTTCAGATTATTCTCAACTGTTGCCATGGATGGAGCACGGATTCCATAGTGGGTAATGTAATCTAACAAGTCAGGAGTTCAAAAGCACCGGCTACTCCATGGGAGGAAGAGGAGGCTTTCCAGTCCCATAAAGATTGACAGCCCCGAACCCCGCAGGGACAGCTGTCCTTTGTTCTGTAGGGGCACTGTAAGTCAGGATGGCTCCGCAGCAGTGACTTTTGCTTGTTTGTTTGCTAGTGCATCATGGCTTCAAGTAGCCTTGACAACAGTACCATTTTCCAGCTTAGGAAGCTTTCAAGTATGGTGTAGAGATGGTTTCACCTTGGTTAACAATCCAGTGCATGTTTGTTTAAATTATTTTCTGAAAATTTGGTAGGCAATGTTAGGATATGAAGCACTCAAACAAGTTCGTGGCATTCTTCTAAAAGTTTTTATAGTACAGCATCCAGTATTGTGCCATTAATAATTAATTTATACCAGTCAGTGGCTTAAAAAAAAAAACTTTGCAGCTTTCACGATACTCTGATGGTTAATGTCTATGAATGACAATGCACTGAATGAGTCTTCAAAATTGTTTTTTGCCCAGATATTTGTCATTCAATTTCAGTATCATTTTTGAACAAACCAATACATTTGATCATAGTAGAATCATTTTCCATAGTCAGAGAATAAATTTGTTGTAAATAAAAGTTGTGCCTTTCTAAACTTTGATAAATGTGAATTTTACAGACCCATGTCTTTCTTTTTTTTTTTTTTAATTTTATTGGGGCTCTTAACAGCTACTACAACATTCAGTACATCATTTGTATCAAGCACATTTGCACACAAATTTCCACATACATTTCCCAATATTTTCCACCTGAGCCCTTGATACAAGCTCCTTTTAAAAAAAACCCTCCCCTTTCCCTCCCCCCCCTTTTTAAAAAAATTGATCATTTTATTGGGGGGGCCCTACAACTCCCATCACAAT